>JACAXG010000104.1:0-41317 GCA_018881555.1 Amblyornis subalaris | reverse complement strand
TCCCTTCCCTTCCCTTCCCTTCCCTTCCCTTCCCTTCCCTTCCCTTCCCTTCCCTTCCCTTCCCTTCCCTTCCCTTCCCTTCCCTTATCCCCCCCAGGATAAAAATTTGCCCGACAATTTGTTTTATAATAAGAACACTTAAAAGAACAGGAAAGGATTCATGTCACCAAACTCATGTTTTCTGAGATGGTCTAGGCTGCTCAATATGTCTGGGCTGGCTGATCTAACCCAGGGAATCCATTTCCTGTGGAGGCAGGCAAGGATGCCTTGTTCTGTCCAAACTGGCACAAGAACACTCAAATCTCCTTCAGAGTGTTTCTACCTGGAATTTTTCCAGTATAGTTACTCTGCATTAAGACAACCCAAAACACTATACCTTATTCTGGAATAATTTTCATGTAAGCTATCATCCTAAATTGCCTGCCACAGACATCTTGGTTAAMAACCTAATCAATGTTTGCCTCAAGACATTATTTAGAATCATTAACAATAGAAAGGAAAGGCTAATGGCCATCTATGCAGGGCCCTGCATGGAAACGTGTGCAACACTTTTTGGGAACAAATCTTGGGCCTTTCTATGTGAAAATTTCATTGGTTTAACTAAAAACAGGATTTAAAATCAATTTAGTTAAAACAGTGAAATAGGTAGTGCCAGCTCTTTTAAATCAATATAAGCCTGACAGCTTGGTTTAAGTTATACTGCATTAAAAGTAAACTAATATAAGCTCCTGTAACCCAAAATTAATGTGTCTACATAGAGTTTGTACTGAATTAATGAAACTGATTTTAAACTGATTTAAGTCTAAACAGTGCTAGAACTGTGTACAAACAGAAATTTAACTGGAAAATTATTTATTAAATATGGATGATGAAGCCAATGGTGGTGGATATAAGAAAGAAATCAAGATCTGGACCTAATGAAAAAACTTGAATGTATATGTCCAGGCAGTATTGTGCAATATTTAGATACATATATAAAGGGAAGAATATTTAGTTTGTAGCCAGTTCCCTACATAATATAAGGTCCCAATACATAAATATGCATCACTAGATACACAGGCAGATGGCATAAATATGGCAAAAAGGATGGAATTTTAAAGTGGATGCATGAGGAAATGGTCTAAACCAGAGTAAAGGGCTCATGTCCTTAATGGCAAAGAAGCAAGAATGCCACATTGCAAATACTGCAGTGGAAACAAATATAAGCAAATACAGCAGAACTGATCTTACCACCCTGTAATTTTTTCCTCTTAATTTCTCAAAGGTCTTCACATGTTAACATTCTGGAGGGGAAAAATAATGCAAAGAGCTTTTTCTGGTATTGTTTGAGACCGCCTTTTTTTTAGACAATAACTGTTTTACTATCTAGAATCCCTCAAAAAATGAAGATGTTCTCAGCACAAAATATAACCAGTCACGAAAAATATCTCTTTGAACTTGAGAAGCGAATCACTTCATAATTTACACTATCTTTACTTGAAAAGAGAACAACTTCACTACTCATGAGTTATTGGTTTTCCCCTCTTCATTAAACATTCCTTGTCTGTGTTTCTATCTATTTAGTGCATGTTCTTCACATTCCCTTGTCAATACCCTTAGATACAAGGGATATATTTGAGACTTAGTGCACAAAGAACTTTCACTTTAATACACAGCAAATTAGAGGCACTGCACAGGCATGTATATGTGCTGTACCAGAATATTAACCTCTAATGTAGGCTCATCCTCCTCGGATAATCTTTTGCCCACATCCCAACACTATTTTCTAACATTTGCAAACCAATTAATTTATCTCTTGGAGGGAGTGCTTTGCTGAATTTACCTATGACGATATATGTAAAAGAGGATACATTAAAATGAAATCTGAAGCGTTGTTATTGTTGACAGGAAGCTGAGTGATATGAATTGCATACAGCATATACAGAAATGTGCTTACCCTATAAATTTTTCTGTGTCTAAACAAAGACAAAAACAGGTATAACTAGCCTGATACTGTTTAGTTATGTAACAGATTGAGGGTTTGGGGTTTAGTCACTGAAAATGTGATAAACAACGTTGTGCATTAATGCAGAAAACAGATTGAGCTTTTTAATGGTACATCAAATAAGACTTTATTAGCGTCTATTAGGTTCAACCCAAAGCCCGGGAAATAGCATTAATGAGCATCATATATCAGTCTGTCTGTTATTAGATAACATTATCCCTTAAAACTAGCAAGTCATATAGTACTTTATACTTTTTACCTTTATCTTTAGAATTAGCTGCTCACATCCTCTCCTGTTACACTGGCCTTACTATTAGTAATAGTGAACCAATTTATAAACCCATTAGTGACACTTTTTCCTGAAGATAAAAACAGTCAAAATTATCTGGCAGCAATTAATCTTAATGGCTGTATGCAGTAAACAGCAATGGGCTAATTCCAGCTCTGTCAGCCCCATCAAACAATCCCACATTAGGCAGCTTTTCACTGATCCATTAAGCATATTCAGAACAACAACAAATTCAATGCTGAAGGCATATGCACTAAACATTACAACAGTGATCTTCTGAAGCCATCATTATCTCTTAAATAGTACTTCCCCCATGTATTATCATTATGCTGTACATTAGAAATACTTTGATTAAACTCCCTTAATTCATAACAGCCAGCTGCAGACCATTTATGCAGTTAATCTCAACACAACAGCTATTGAGGAAATATAACAAATGAAGGCTGTAAACTGGAAGTCATTACTATAAAAGATACTGGTTTCCTAGCCCTCGTAGTGCAAAGTGCATGGCAAGATTGTACTTTAGAATGACAGTAATGCAGACAGAAACAACTAATTGCTTTCCACATGTCCTGCAACATATGCAGCAGGAGTTGCAGCTGTAAAGGTGTGTGCAGGAGTAACCTGACAAACTGTCAGCATGAGTGGCAAAAACATCCAGGAGCTGCAAGTTCACAGGACCAAAATATCACGAGACCCAGCACACAAACTGCAGCCTCTCCATGGCTTTGCTGGCTTCGTCCGGAGCACACTGTTATTTGTCTCTATGAAAGAACAACTCTGATTTCTTCCTCTATGAAGCTCCAGTTGGTAGCAATGACACTTTGAAAGACTGCAGACCTTTAGTTTCCTTTCCTACAAGTAATAGCTGTTTCGAGAATTTTTACTAGATTGTTTCCTCTTTAAGGTATAATGGATATGGTGTGGCAAGAAAATTTGCATAAAGCTTTCCATGGTGATGTAAACAAAACAATATTATCAGGATGGGAAGGAAAACAGTAGCTAATTTATATTTCTACTTTGACCAGAAATTCACATGAGGTATTCTCATTTAATAACATGAAAATGTTAAATTGATAAAAGTTGATGGTATTTTCTTAAGTTTTCATGAAATGTATTCCATAAAAAATATGTATTAGAAATTCACTCAGAGGGGTTCATGCTGTGTGTTAAGGAAAAACAGGAGCTAAGTTTGTGTTACTAATCTAGATTGTACCTCTTCTTAATAAAAAAAATACCCCAAGAAATCTGTGGGATTTGGATACAAAAAACACTTTCACAAATTCTTTACTTGTCAAGTGTAAAGAAACCATAAAAATATTAGTGAATAAGGTCTATGTGTTTCACAGTTCTTCACTATATATAAATAGTTTATTTGATTTTAAAGATACAAACCACAGACACAGTGTCTACCTTGCAATGAAATGATCAAATAAACAAAACTTCAATTTGGCATGAGCCTAACTGCCAGTTCTGATCTTAGTTCCAGTTCATAAGTCCAACTCACTTGGACGTGGAATGCAAAACCTCCACAGCACCTTCAGGAGCAGGCAATGGCGTGCAAGAGGCAACAACATCCCTTAGAGGGCCAGAAGAATCAATTTCCTGACACTTGGTGAAGTGTCTCACTAAAAGTCAAGTTTCATACTTCCACTACTTTCTAAAGGTCATGCACTGCTGGAATATGTAAGGCTGTAGCTCTTCCCTCATTTACGTGGGGAGGCAGACCTGTATACTGTGGTAGATGTTGCGTACTGCCTGAGCAGCTAACATACTTAAAGAGTGAATTTTGCAAAGATGTAATCCATCCCAACCATAGACCTTTTACAGACTATCATAGTATTGTCCCTTTCAGAGGGAGAACAATGGAGTTGTGCTTCAGATACAGATTTCAAACACAGGCATTTTTCTTACCTCCACAGCACCTTGCCTTATGATCTTAGGTAAGCTTGATTTCAGTTCTTTATAATGCTGATAAGGTGACTTTTCCATGTGGCAGAGCTGTTGCCAAGACTAACTGATGATGCATATGGTGCTTCCAAGGTCTTTGATCAGAAAGCTGAACAAAAAAAAAATTTCTACATCGTTTGCAATAAGGTATTCTGATTCTTGGCTATCAAGGCTGGCTCTCACGATAAGAGTCATATAGGGCTTTTAGGTGTCAGTAAGTCTGTCTATAACATGGATCTACTCTGGATCCTTGCAAAACCAGCACTGGCTCCCAGCAGGTCTGACCAGGTTCTGAGATTATGAAAGTGAGAAGAAATGGCTGTGGTCCTTAAGAAGGCAGGTGCTGAGCATGCAGGAACTATATCCCTACCTGCATCCTTCACTTCTACTATCACAGTAGGCAATCTGGTTTTTGGCAAGCAACAATTGATAAATCAGTTTCAGGAAATTATTTGTCCATGTCAGTCTTGTTCATGGTATTCTGGAGCAAACTGGTTGCCAGTCTCTGAAAGTAGATGAGGTGAGCTTTATCTTTAGCCTATTTTGGGTGATCTGAAGATAAGCTAAAACAAGAAAAGCACCTGAAAACCAAAGATGGTGCCTTAACCCAGCAGAAAGGAAAAGCTGAGTAATTAATTTTGTTTATTTATTCATTTATTTATTTATTTATTTTCACTGAAGCATTTCTAGGTACAAGAGCTTCAGAAAACATGGAATATTATACACCCTGCTGAAAATCAAGATCTCAACAGAGTCTGGGCACTTAAGAGAAAGGCATCCTCTGAATAAGGATTTCTCAGACTGAAAATTTTCAGTTAGTTGCCTAAACACAGTTGAAGTTTCCCACTGAGCAGAATTCTCAATATTTCAGATGTAACTTATATGTTTCTCACACATGAGCTATTAATTTGGGAAGAAGTAACTTTTACCAAACATAGAGACTGACTCACCATGCTCTCTGGCAGTCAGAAAGATCTGTGATATGATGTGACAATTATAATTTATAAAGTGTACCTGAATCATTATATGCTACTATCTTTGTCCAGTTTCGCATTTTGCTTCCTTTCCCACCAGTGCTTGTTTCCTGAAAAGCAGTGGAAAATGCCATAAGTAACATATTTTCAATAATTTATTTCATTTTTTCAAGATATAATATGCTTGGATTTGAGCAAATCCAAGTAGGTAAATGCTAACCTTCAGGACAAAGCAGAAGATTGTTCCACTCTTCTTTCCCAGGAAACAGAGTAGCAGAATTTGTCATCTCACAGAGGGCCCAGTTTCGGGGAGTATTGAGTAATGGATACTTTGCAGGTGATAATGAGTACAGGTAAAAATAAAAAAATTATTCCCAGTTGCTATTTGCTCACCCTAGTACAAAAATTTCACTTAGTTGCACTTTTACGAGGCAATACTTTTCAATTTTTATTTATTTTTTTTGCTCACACTTCATATGACTTATTTCAGAAGAATATATGGCTATGTAAATACGTTTCAAATGCAGTAACAGGGGAACTACTCAGCTTACATTCCAAGGACCATTTACTAATCTTGAATTTAGCTAACCAAGCAGTGCAGCAGGGAGTTTACAAAGATTCCCATAATTCTGCCTAGCACATGATCCAAGCACAGAGCTCTTACTGTACCAGTAAGAATTTGGGACTCAAGAGGAAATATACTTGCCAGGCTGCCACTAGTATAAGAATTGTGTTAACTGCTGATGAATTTTATAAATGGATTTTATTTCAAACTGTGGACCTTGTCTCTTCTTATTTTGACAATGTGTGAACAGTCAGATGTGGAACTAGGTGTATAATGGGTCCTGCTTTTTAATAAAGGGAATACGATGTTGATGAGAACCACAAAATAGTTTGGTCATGCTATGACATATTTTTCTTATTATTGCCATATTTCAAAAGGATCAAATGTGATTTTCAAACCCTCTTTCGTCTAAGCTAGCTTCGGGTCACCCAAAGGTGGTAAGAAACTTTGAAAATATTGTATCGATTTTACTGATAATATTCCCAACTGACTACCTAATTCGGGGCTTTTGTGAAATGTGCATAAAAGTAGACTGTTGATACAATTATTGTTATTAATGGCACTAATTGATAGCAGAACAGCATGATTTATAATTTAAAGGAGTACATCTCTACTGAGAGACAACAGAGGAGAAGAATATTTTGCAGTTTTTATTTTGTTCACTTATTTATTCACGTTTGGTTTTGCATGACAAATTCTACTGTAAGAGTTAGGTGAGGCTCTGACAGAGAATCTAGAATTGTCTACTTTTATGATTTTTTTTCTAGTTCTTCAATCCTTTTATACATTTGGAAGAATTTCCACATAAAAGATGTTTCCTTTTTCTTCAGTGGGACTAGTAATGTGTGTAAACTTTAGCCATGTCCAAGTATTCTGTGTGCTGACAGAATGTTAGGAAATCAAGTCTAATGAGTGGTCAGACAGTGCACAAAAGTAACTCTAGAAATCATAGAAACCATACTGATTTATAGAAGGCTGTGCTAAGGAGTGTAGGGTTTCCATCTCTAAGGGATCAGAATATAAGCAACGAAATGGAGAAGTGTTTTTCCACCTTTTCGAATTTGCAAACAATCTAAAAATATTTTTAGTGGAAAGGAATATCCTTGCAATATATTTAAACTTGCAGATAATAAAATAACTTTTTCAGGGACCACTGACAGGAAGTCCAAGTGTTCCCAAGGGTTCACGGGCTAGAAGCAAGAAATCACTAAAATTAACAACACCAAATTATCTACCCCATTCTAGTTTTGTTTCATAGATTTGACATATTGTCTTGAGTCTGCCTTATTAATTATCTGGACTTATGTTACTATACTCCTTATATATCTAGAAATGCCAAAAAAACACAGGAAAGTAATTTTTTTGAATTTCATTACATCTCGTCTAAGAAAAATCATATTTTATGAAGGAAAGAAAAGGAATAAAACAATGATTCCATTCATATATAATGTGTCAGTAATTTATAACCAATTTATCAATGACCATGCAGCTGCATTCACTGTAGTTTAAAAAAAAAAAGCTCATATAATGCTCACATAGTCTCTGAAAGCATAGCATCTTAATAAAGGAAGAGGAAGTCACCAGAGTAATTAGAAAGGTATATTGTAGTGCATATAATGGCAGAAGGATGTTTGTATTATAGTCCAACACATCATTAAGGATACAATTGTTATTTAATGTGGCACAATCATCTTTCTACTCTTCATGAAATCCACTTAAGTAATTACTTTTCTTAGCTCATTGGCTCTACGAACTGACAGTTTAGCAAAGTGCTATGTCTAAAGAAATACTGAATCTCCATTTTTATAATATCCTACCTTTTTAGCTTGTCTGTTTCTACTCACTTGGACTGATGCTGCTTATCCGGAATGGCCATTTTCTCATTTGAAAAACTGGTCAGGAGACTGGGGAGGAGAGAGGAGAAGGAAATATCAAAAGCTTACAGAGCTGTCTTAAAAAATGTAAATGAAAAGCCCTACTTCCTTTTTCTCTACCGTGTACCCCTTTCCCCCAGTTTTATTTTTGAAACATAAATACATAAATATATACCAAATTAATTGTTTGTACAATGTTTAGTCATTTTTATTTCTGTTAGCAGCAGAAGAGTACTCAGTAGTGCAGCACCTTGAGTTGCTTCTAATCTATTTTTAGGAGGAATAGTTTTACAAAGCACAGTCTTCAAGGTTTAGGAGAGTACTGTCTTATGAAAGTTAGTGATGAACATTTTACCTTATAAGCTTTTTGCACTTATGAGTGCAATAATATAGGGGAGCAAACATCATTTGTACACTCAAACCTCATTCGTTTTTTTTCCTGTCATGCATATTTTAATATAAAGTTCAAGACCATTCTGCAGAGCAAGCCCAACATTTAGCAGACCCAGCACTGAAGTGCAACACTTAAATTGCCCAACAGAATGCTTTTATTTTTTTTGGTATTTTAAACTTTAAGCTCTCTTTCAAAGGATGTTGTTGTCTTCATGTTTGTTAGCATTACAACAAGGTAAGTCCGAAATACCTTTATCTTATTTGGTAGATCTATGTTTGATGCTCTTTGTTTGAATAGAAGTGTCAGCTGTATTTTACCTTATTATATAAAAAAGTTTCAGAATTTAATTAAGGGTCAAGTACCCGCTGTAGATAAATGCAACAGCTAGAGCATATTTCTGATCTCTCTGAAGACTGCAATCATGAAAATTATTATCATTGAGTAAAACTGGTCTCAATGATGGTGACTGGGAGATGGAATCTGTGTTAGTCAGCCATAATTTACATAATAATGGGTTCCGAGTTTTCATCAGCACCTTTTGTTTTTACAGTGCTTACTGCTACAGTAAATTGTCAAAATGTCATTCCTATCCAATCAGCCAGAAAATATCAACAGTAAACAATGCACAAGAAGAAATCCTCTGATTTAAAGTATGGTGGGGGAAATAGTAAAACAGGACACTGAAATAGTTGTAGCAGTCTTATTCTGTTATTTTCAACAGCACTGCTGAACAACTTATGAAACATTATTTTTTAATGAAGCAATGCCACAGAGGGGAGTGATGTCATTAAAAGAATCTCAGCAAACAGTTAGATAACTGGTTTGTTTACATTTATGTTTGCCATTACCTGTTTGTTTCCTCTTCCATGTGGCAATCTATTTCACTCCTACAGGCAACATAGGCTCAACTGAAAAATTACTACAGTCTGGGTGGCCTCAGACCTACAAATGCCCAAAAGCAACTTAATCAAGGAAAATACCAAGTCCTAATGAAAATGCTAGCCCAAATGAATCTATCTTCTCTCTCTCTAACAAACACACAAAGCCTGATAGTATTTAAGTTGAAACAAATTCAGTGTAACTTTCTGCCACCTTCTAAAATTCACAGAAGTGCAAGGAGGACCATGAATAAGTCACAGTGTAGGCTTTATAGCCATCATACTTACATACTATATTCGAATTAAAAGATTCACATTGTGTTTGAAACAAAAATGAATAAAGTGGCATCCTGCCAATGAGAACCAGAAGCCACCCTTGTGTGGAACCAAAGTACTTGGCTCAAGTAGTACTTAATTTATTTTCATAAAATGACAAGTTGTATAAATGTATTTTTAAAATAGAGAGGCAAAAACTTTAAAAAAGTTTCCTTGCATTGTGGTTCATAAAGTTGACACAGTCATCACCTGTATAGGAACAGAACAAAACCTGATAAATGTTCCTCAAGCAGGGCTTCCAGCACTGTGTTCTTAAAAACCTTCAAAAGATGTGATCACATAGTTGAGTCACCACAGAAAAGACTCACAGTACCTTCTTTTGGAAATGAATAAGAGTTTTAAAATCTATTGAAATGAAGTGTTGACATAAGGAAATATTTTGTAGGGCTTTCAGGTTTCTTTACCATTCACTTTATTTTACTTGGCTACTTTTAATTTTTTTTCCACTTCTTCTCTTTGAAAATCCTGCATTGTCCAAGCCCTTTCGATTAAGCAGCTTGCCTGAATGAAAGCACTGTGATGAGGTGGCGGTGCATCAATAAACAGGGTGCCTCTCAAAGCAGGACAGAATGCTGAGAAATAGGGCTGATCAGTGGTAATTACTCTGACACTTCATGCAGTACAGGGAATTAACTCCTAGGACTTTGGGCCGAATGGAGAAGTAGTAGTTGATGTTCCACATTGTGAATGCCTCAGTGCCTGAACCCATTATGAGTTTAAACGGAGATGGGAATTCACTATATATAGGGCTTTTTTCTTTCTTTTCCCCACCCCCAAGTTAGGAATGTGAAGCAGAGTGCAGAAAATACAAATAATTTAGGGTGCTGAGCAGGCTGCATTTCTGTTTTTTTGCTAAAGTCTTTGCATTCATTTTTCATTAAATCACAAATAATTCAATAAAGGAATGCCCATAACAACCATATTTATGAGAATGTACCGGTCGTGTTGAGTAAGACACCCATATGCCAAGTTAAGAAAGTGGAATTGCTCTAAGGCAGACCTGCAGAAACTAAGGTACACAAAAACACATAGCAGGAGGGGAAATACAGCTAAAAAGGCAACTAGTTAGCAGCTGCCACTATGACCTTTAACTGCATCCATGGTAACTGGGCTAAAGATGGAGTTCCATTTTATTATTCTCACACCCACAATGTTAAGCCTATGAATCCCATTGCAATTTAATGGCTGAAATCAGAAGGCAGATCTGTGTTCATTGGACCAGTGCCGACATCCTCTTAGCTAATGAGTGCAATAAACATTTTCATGCCAGGAAACCAATGCAAGTGGAAATATTATGCCATGCAGAAATCTATCCCCCAAACACAAAGAAATGGTCAGTAAAGTCAGTCCTTTATGTTCATTTGCATATACTGTAATTTTTCAGGGTCTAGACCACTCATTTTTAAAGCAAGAAGATATTTAACTCATATATTTTTTAATACTGTGTCATGCAACATCATTCAATTTATATTAAGAGTCGTGGGAAGAATTACGTATTCCAGAGTTAATGACTATAGCTGCCTCCAATTATTTTCCTGAAGGAGTCTTGTGTTTTTAAAACCTATTTTTGCTTTCATGCACCTAAAATGTATTTCATCCATTTGCAGGCTATGTTCAGTACCACCAGCTGAGCAAAAGACAGCAAACCAGCAAACTCTTTCAATAAGAAAGAGGGCTTTGTTCTAACTTTTGTTGCTATTGTAACGTGACTCATACAGTTTTTCTTAAGCATCAGTGACAACAATGTCATATCTTTGTCATGTGAGCTGAAAGCAAGACATATATTGTCCTTATTTGGGCTGAAGAACCAGAGCAATAACAATAGTGGTTAAAGGGATCTGTGCTGGATGCGACTTTGAAATCTCAAGTGCTTCCACCTCTCAAGTTCTGTGGTAACCTGTAAAATCAACAATGAGAGGTATGGAGTGGAACTAAGAATTGATCTGTAAGCCTTTACCTGCTAAAAACCAGAAGCAATGAGGAGAAGCCATAATTATTTTAAAAATCATAAATATAGCAAATTAGCAGCATTTACTCATTCAGTCATTTATCTGTCTTACCTCCCAGCCTCCCCTAAAGAAGGAGCATCATTCTGATAACAAAACAGACCAGGGTGAAGAAGAAAACTCTGAATGCATAAATGTGCAGCTGGGAAATGAAGGTCACCAAAATCTCCTTGAACTCTTGGGTAAACCCACTGTATTTGCTTCAAAGTGGTGCAGTCAAAGACATAAAACTACATTAGTACACTCATAAAGAGCGTTATGTGAAATATCCCTGCCTCTCACAGTCAACTTCCTCCTCTATCTTAAAATACACAGAATTTTATTTTTGTTAAAATGTTAGCATGGCATAAGGAGGGAGGGTTTAATGACTTCCCTTGACAAGAACTACATGTATTTTTTTTCTTATGGAATACTGCCAAATATCCTTTGTAATAAAAAGCTTGAACTATCTTGCTAACAGAAGCCGCTTGTTCTGGTAACTGTAAAGGTCAGACAGAAAATAATTTTGGCGTTTCTTATCTTTTAAAATAATGTCACTTTTTATCATTACGGTAACATTTTTGGACAACAAAGAAAAGAGAAAACAGTAGATGTGATACCCCAGACCACCAGGTACACTACTTCTTAAAAGACATTAGGTTAAAAAAGCTGTTAGCCAATTATACCAAAGACTGGAAATGTCACAAAAGCCAATGAAATCTCCCTGGTAACATTCAGAAATAATATGCTTCGGATCATACTGTATATTAAATGACAACTGTCAATTTAAAAAAGAAGTCCTCCAAAATCTTTGACGTATGACAATTTAGAAGTTGAAACACACTGTTCTTACCATTTAACATCTTTGAGATAAAAAGCTTTTGACATGTTAACTAATGTGAAGGAATAAGTGCTCCTCTCATTTCCCTAACACAGTACTGGACTGCACTGAGTGGCTTTTTGTGATAAACGTCATAAGAAGCAAGGTGGTATGTAACCATTTTATTTAGTGAAGTATATGCATTTACAGCTATTACATTACATAACAATACAGACAGGTGAGATTTTTCTATCCTAAATATTGTTCTTTGGTACATGCACTATTTATCTCAGTTAAAATGGGCATTTGAATAGGCACTGATTGTCAATATTATCTAATCCACTCTTCTGTCTGCGGCTGTACTACAGCATGATTCAGAGGAAGCTGTCAGTGTCTGAATGTGCAGCCATTCCAGGATAAAAGGTCTTTGAACTGCTTGTTAGATGTCTTTTTATTCTTCTGTTTGTTTGTTTGTTTGTTTTCCCCACAAAATGGAAACCATTCACAATCTCTATCTTCAGGCACCTGGACTGGGTGTCTCCCAGGTAGCTGAGGAAATCTCCCCCAGGCAGCCTTCGATGGCGATGCTGGGCAGGTCACTTCAGCTAAGCTCCCAGAGTCATCCATCTTCCAGGATGCTTCCTCTCACCCCACGACTGCATCTCAGCACTTACTGTAGTAGCTCAAATCTGTGTGCCTTTGACAGGGTCCCAGCTGGAAGTCTACAATTTTAAGGATAATCCAAAGTTGAATCCTATCAGGTGTAGAGCCTTCTCCTGCCACTGAAGCAATGGAGGTCAGTAATGACATTCAGGCAAAAACCTGACCGTGGGTAAAAGTGGGTGTTAGAGAGTCTAAGCCACAGGTAATTAAATAATATGAAGGTGGTTAAACATAATGTTATGGGCTCGACAAGAGACCTTTAAGGTATGAATTTTGAGTTGTCTAAACTAACATCCTGTAAAAGAGAAGATTAGGTAGCTAAATAAATAGGAAGCTTCTAGGTATGTTAGCTGGCTTTAATGAATTGTGAGTGTGTGTGCTGTTAGTCACAGCATGGATGCAGCTTTTTGGTCCTGAAAATATCAGGTGGAAGGTTTACACCGCTCAGTGGTTGGAAGACTATGTTTGAAGGTGATTCAAAGACAAATCGGCACCCCAAAAAAGGAAAAAGTCATAAGCAGTGTAGACCTCACCAACTGGTACCATTGGACTGTGGGGAAAAGATTAGTTCCTGAACCCCTTCTAATTACTCCTGTAGACACAGGCCAGGAACACTGCTGTATATTGCCTCAGATCAGATGCAGACATTTCTCAATAATTTTGCTGAAGAGCAAACCACAAGTTAACCATACCAAGACTAGGAAGCTTTATGAACAAAATCAGTAAGTCTTTATACTCATGCTGTATTCACCAGAATAAAATGAAATAGCAGATGAAAGGATAGTAGCACAGTTGTGAAGAAGGTAATAAACATGATCTTCTGGGAAATCCTTCTGATCCCAAGAGCAGGAGTGAAAGATGGAAAACATTCTTGTTGAAACTTTGGTTGCACAATATGTTTGAAGATGATGGTTTTGCTGTTGTGGAACATGAGGGCATTGGGACCTCATTCTGTTAGGCCAATGAACTGCACTGACAGAGTGGGCTCCACCTCATGGGCAGGGCAGGTACTGTCTTTGGTTGGAGTAGATGCATGATACAAAACGACATTACTATTTGAAGACTTTGTGCTGACAAATGTAATATGGACCTAAGCTATTTATACCCCATTAGAACCTATAAAGTGCAGAAAATTAATATAAGCAGCTGGAGAAACCAAGAAAAGTGTATGACAAACACAGCTATAAACAGGATGGGATTTTTAATTTTTGCCAAAGAAAATAATCACCATATATTGGAGAACTTTCAGAATGCTGAAGTTGAAAAATTGTTCAGTATGATGATGAAAGTGCAGACTTCTTAATAAATGTTTCTGGTTTGAATTTGATAAAGTAAGATTATATAGTTAGGTGTGGTTTATGGATAATTGAATTTTTGTTCTTTGGTAAATGATATCTTACATTTCAGTTAAATATGAACAGATGCATTTTTCTTTATATTTTCAGCATATAGAAAAATAACATTTTAAAGAACATTTGGATTTACTCTTAATAGCCAAATATGTATGTAGGTACCTAGAAAATGTGCTGAAACTTCTGAAGTCATTCAGTTAAAATTCCTTTATCTCACTGCTTTCACCATTTTCTACAAGAGAACAGGAGCCTTATTCCCAGTCAAGGAGAGGGAGATTTGAGCTTTCCTTCCCCAGCTCATGGCTGACTGATATATATATATGGATGTAAAAGTTTAAGAAAGCAGATTCCAATCCGGTTTTGGCACGACGTTTAAATCCTGCTATACCTGGTTGCCTTACAACTGTTGATCAAGGTCATCCCAAATTCTGCAATACTTTTAGATGCATAAAAACTAATGTCTTTAGGTGACTTAACCATTCCAAGGTAAGAAAAAGTTCAGGCCTACTGATATCACATAAATATAATGAAGAGGATTCCCCATTAGTAATCAAAGAGGGTGCTGAACAACAAAAACAAGTGATTAACATTCTGAAATCAGCAGTACTGGATAACCAGCACTTAAGAATTCCTAAGAGCAGCTGGAGAAATATTCAGTACATTGATCGTAATTCTGAACAAGTCCTAACATATTAGAAATGCTATAGAAGGTAACGAGACAATATTACTTGTCAGACCCCTTCCCCTGTTGCTACTCTTATGCAAAACAATGCAAAGCTAACACGGGATGTTTCTCCTCTGATTTCACAAGGACAGGTACCAGAGGAATAATTGCAAGTGTTTTGTTAACTGTCCAGAAGACAGCACAAAATTATTCCTGGAAAAATTTATGAATAAGTCAGCGATAAAAAACAAAGAGAACACTGTTGAGGTGGAAAAACATGCTTAGTAAACTAGGTTATTAGAAATAGGATGCTTTAATACAGCCCAGTCCTTAGTTACCTTTCTAGAAATAAGGATGAAAACCACATAACTGAATAACTGAAAAAAGTTGCTTAAAGTACAGAGGATTCATACTAGACAAGCAACCAAAAAATAGCTCAGAATGGGATGATGCAGAAAATCCCCAACATGATTGCTGAATGCTCAGCGAGGGAGCAGGAGAGCTGATCTTTCTGTTATAACTTCGGGAGGACAATGCCGGAGCATTGCATCAACTTTGCAGTCCTCATTTTCAGAAAGATACAGTGAAGTTGCTGGAAAGTGTAGACAGGAAATACAGAAATGTTTCAAAAATGGGAAAAAAATGCCTTCTGGTGAGAGATTTGGATCTTTCTGTTTATGAAACAGAAGATTGAGAGGAGACTTGCTTATGGCATATATACCTTCTCAGGCAGAAAATAATGGATATGAAAGGACTCTGTAATCTAGTGGAGGAAGGCATAATAAGAACCAAAGGCTGGAGCCTGAAGCCAGATGAATTCAAATTGGAAATAAGGCACACACTTTTAATGCTGATAGCCATTAGCTATCAGAACACATTATAGAGGGAAGTGGTGGATTTTCCATCTCCTGAGATCTTCAAATCAAGATTAGATAACTCTCAGGAAGATATACTTTAGCTGCAGAGAAACTATTTGGCTCAAGGTAGGGATAACTGTGTGATAGATAAGTGCCTGTGATCAAGAAGAAAGTAGATTAGATGATCTAAGAGTTCCTCTTTGCTTCTTGCACTATGAAAATTTGAAAACCTGCAGTATGTAGCTGGGAGTTAATCTGAGTTTTCCGCCCCAGATTTAGTCCAATCAGATTACTGGTGCATTGAAGTGAAATTCATACCCCATCCCTCACTCTTTTATATTCCTTTGCAGGGTTTACCCAGAGGGAAGTCAGACTTATAGCTGTTTGCTTTCCTTCAGTATGCTGCTAAGGCAATGCTCCATATTGGAGAAATTAATGGAAAAGATCTGCAACCACTGTTTAGACTTTCATTCATGCTTCAATTCCAGAAGACCTCAAAAGAGATATCACTGTCTCTGGCACGTACTTCTAGCATTCTGGCATGGCATAATGCAGAAAGGTTGTGTTTACTATACCACCTATTAACTTTATTAATTATATGACTCTGTATTTGCAGTCTTCACTCCCAAGCAACTGCAATTTCTGAAAAATCCTTGCTTCATATGTGAGCAAAGGCATCAGAGAGAACAGTTGTGTAATTTGTGGCATCCACAGATAGGTACAGAGAAGTTGGAAATTCATTATTATGTTAACTGACATCCTTTGTTAAAGGGTGCTGTGTAGTCCAGATAGAGAAACAAAACTATGGTGGTGGCTTGGCCTGCAGCTGGAGATGCTGAGGAGGATAGGCCAGCCACACAAGTAACCGAGGAGCCAGTGGGGCCAGGGAGCCCAGGTGTTGTATTAAGTAAAGGCTCCGAGGTCCAGGATCTCCCCCTGGATTGTGGTAAGAAGGAAAGTCTCTCCCACCCAGGCCTTGGAGTGGTATGCTCCCCCATTCAGTTGGTTTATCCTTGTCAATCTATGTTCTGTATATGGTTATGTTCCAGAATGTTCTCTCTCACTTGATGCCCCATTGGCTTTGTTCCCCTGCTCCTCCCCTTGCCTACCCTTATTGGTTTGTGTACTGCCACCCCACCTTTTCTCCTCCCCCTGACCCTAATGTGATTGGCCCTCAGTGTTCTCTCCACCCCTATTCGGTTTGGTATATAATCTTATGTCACCCTGTAGTTAGTGTTCTCCTTCCCTGACCATTCAAGAAAAGACACCTTCTGTGAAACATCATAAGGAGAGTTCACCTCCGACTCTTTATTCCCGTCTTAAGGCGTCGGCTGTGCGASTGCCTGCTTAACCACCTGTGCTGGTGGGATTAGCAGGTGGAAGGCACGGCACTGTGCCTTTCCCACCGGCTGTCACACACTGCACCGAGGCACCGCCGGACAAGCATGAGGCTTCTRGGAAGGTTGTTGCAGCCACTGACCATCTAGCCGAATGAGGCCACGCCGCGACACAAAACAGTAACATATTTTGTCTGGTCGTGGCCTACTACGTCAGACAACTGGTATAAATAATTTGGTTACAAGGCTTGAATTTCAAAAGACCATAGACCAGTGGTGACACTAACAAGAAAAGTAGGCAGTACTGCAGAATCTCACAGTTTTGGTAATATGGCATGCATTTATTTATCTCAGATATTGGCTTGAAATTGCTGGTTTCAAGCCTGATTTCGTGATGATGAGGGGAATAGAAAAAGGATGTGCAAGGCAATGTAGGTAGCAAAAAAATGAAGCTAGAAAGGTTGGTTTAACAGGGAGAAGGGGGAGAAGAAAAAGTCATTGTATATTTCAAAACAAATAGAATGAACAGGTGAAATTATTGTGCAAAAGGACAAGTTTATGAATAACAGTTTTATGGACTCCTAAGGCATAAGTAATTTTATTTAACTTGAGCTGTCAATGTCTGAAGTTTTCACCATAGATTCCCTCTAATGTCCATGGAGAGAAAGAGATGCTTTTAAAACATGATTCAACTGACCTATTTTAGCCATCTACTTCAGGATGAGATGAATCACACCCTAAAAGTGCCTATTTCTCTCCATTGATTATGAAAAGAGTCCAGGGTGACAACTTCAGATGTAGATGTCTCAGTTATAGATTTTTGTATTTTGTAGGATGAATCCCACTATTAGGGCCTATAGATTCTGACATATCTTCACTCTTTTCCATAATTTCTTATTGAAAAAACAGCTAGTATGGAGAAATAGAGGAGATACACATACATTTGTATTGGGTGCAATTTACTGTAATATGGCTGGAAAATTGACATTATATATGTCAAATGTTGACATTTTGATGAAAAAAATCAACCCCCGAAATATTTCAGTAGAGAAAGAAAATATTTCTCTGTGGAAATACTGACACGTGGCCTCATGTCAGTGATAGGTCAATACTTCAGGCTTCCAACCTTCACTATAGGACAGAACCTCTGCCCGGACTACATATTCCAGGATTCATCCTGATTCCTTCCATTGGTGATCCTGGTCGTGCTGCTTGGGATCCCCATTCTAATGACAAATCACAAGAGATGAACCCAGCTAGCAGCCAGAACCAGGCGGGAGAGATTGGGAGCATGAAGTAGTGAATTTAGATGTTCTGCAAGGTAGCACACTTTTAACCAAAGTATGTAGATACAATGATAGCAAGTTAGTGTTTTAAACAAGCACATGACATTTTTAAAAAAGAAATTAGTTTAGAATAAACCTGACTTCTCAACATCCAGACTAATTAAGCAGGCTTCAAAGAAAGCTGAATTATGGTTGTACACTTATTCCTTATTTTGCTATTGTATTTCGAAGCTCTTTATAATATTCTAAGTCCCCGCACACTTTGATAGACTTATGATCATATTTTACATTTCTTTCTTCCCTTTCCCTTTCCCTTTCCCTTTCCCTTTCCCTTTCCCTTTCCCTTTCCCTTTCCCTTTCCCTTTCCCTTTCCCTTTCCCTTTCCCTTTCCCNCCTTCCCCTTTCCCCTTTCCCTTTCCCTTTCCCTTTCCCTTTCCCTTTCCCTTTCCCTCTCCCTCTCCCTCTCCCTCTCCCTCTCCCTCTCCCTTTCCCTTTCCCTTTCCCTTTCCCTTTCCCTTTCCCTTTCCCTTTCCCTTCCCATTCTTTTTTCTTGCTTCCTCTCTGCCTTTTGTTTTCTCCCTGTCTCTTTTGTCAAGGAACTGTGGATGGTACTAATAAACTTACTACTCATTTTACCAATGTATAGTTAGTAAAGAGTACTTCCCAGTATGGAGAAGAGCACAGAAAAACACAAACAAATTAGAGCTGTTCGACTGGTTATCAAATCAAACTAAAGCGCAAAGATATGCATAAGTTAAGTTCAGAAATATCTTTGAAGATAAATCTTTTGCATAACATTTCTAGAGCTAACATCATGTTCAACTTACAGAGGCTGCATTACTCATGTGCATAAAATAGTAACATTTGTGAATGGTCTAAACAAATTTTGCCCTTCAAGAAGCCAGAGATTATGACTCCTGATTCCAGCTGGAGGGAATTGAAAGGTAGAAAACTTAATTTTGGTGTTTCCTTTAAAAGAAAATCTCAGTTTTAAAAAGAAGACCAAAGACTGAACAGACTCTGGTTTTGAGTTTCCTTCAGAGAGCTCTGCTGATGTTGCATTGTCAATAAAACTAAGGTGGAGAAATAGGCTGCTCTCAGTTTCATTTGGAATTTAAAGTCAACTGCTTATAACAGTATATGATACAATGCAAAAAAAAAAAAATAGACTTTAATGATACACATTATACACAACMAAAAGCTCTAATGACATAGTCAAGAACTCAAAAAATTTGCCTTTTAAATATGCATAATGTTTTGCATTTGATTATGTATTCACATATTATTTATTTTTACAGATGTCACCTTGCATCTTCCCAAACCTTGATGTGCTCTCTCTCTAACTTCCAAGCTGCACAACTTTCTCAGTTCAATGTCTTCCCCACAGGTGGTCCTTTAACCCGGCTCCATTTTCACTCACTGTAGTGAAATGCTTCATCAATTCAGCATGAGATTCACTGTTCACAGTAAAAGTCTCATCTCAGAATTTTCAGTTGTGCTTAGACACCCTTAAACTGTTCTTATCTTTGTTCTACCCATGAAGACCCCCATCTGTTTTTTTTTAATGCCTTTTCTGTGCTAGTTTTACAAGTTATGCCCATTGTCTGACTCCCTACCTCAGAGGGTAAGGGCTTCCTGCTTCCTAAATACCCACCCCAGTTGACTGCTCAGTGGGAAGTGTGTGTGTGTATGTGGTATGTTGAGGGAATGATTATTCTTCTACACTTGGCCACATTCAGATACTGTGTTTGGTTTTGGGAACCCAATGCAAAAAAGACATAAATCAGTATAATCCAGGGGCTAACAGCACATTTCCTATAAAGAATGAACATCTGTGGCAGTGGGGTTTTGTTCAGGCTGAAGAGGTGGCTGTAGGGGGACCTCAGAGCTGCCTTTCAACATTTGTGAGTAGGCTACTCAGATGGCAGAGATAAGTCTATCACTGAGGTGCATGGCAAGAGAATAAGAGATAATGGACTTAGCTGGAATGGGAGAGGTTCTGACTGGATGTGAGAAAAAATGTTTTTAACTGAAGAAAATAAAGTACTAGAGTATGTTTCCCAGAGAGGGTATGGAATCCACCTTTAGAGATTTTCAAGACCTGACAGGACAAAGTCCTGAGCAACCTGGCTTCTGAATTCGATATTGACCTTGTTCTTAGCAGCAGGTTGAACCAGAGACCTCCTGAAGACCCTTTCAACCTACTCGAGTCTGTAATACTGTGAAACCTCTGTTAAAAATTTTTTCCCAAAAGTTCCTCACTTGTCCTTCCAAGTTAGAATGGGTTTGGATTTATGCTACGAATCCTTTTAAAACTTCAAGCCTTTGCTCTCAGCACAGAATACTTGGAACTCTTCAAAGGAAAGACTGCCAGAATTTTTTCAATGTATACAAAACAAGATTATCTCCCTGGACTCTTTGTTGGATACTACTGAGTAGTTTTGTCTGGAATATTAGAAGAAAGCAAAATGAACTCTGAGGCAAAGTGAATGTAAAAAAGAAGTCTGAGTCTCAGACTTTTGTTGATCTACCAGTAGTGCTACCAAAGTTGCTGCTAATCCATCCTGACTACAGTGACTGTACCAGCGACTGACTCAGCTCCCTGTACCACCAGCTAGACATCACATGTTGAAAACCAGGCAGCTTGCCAGACACTAGTTCTTTTTTAGTGGGAATGCCTCGATTTGGCAAATAAAGAGGTAAACCAGAATATAGTCTACTTAACTATCTGTTCTTAACGCACTACATTGTTTTGAAATTGAGTTGCATGGAATTAATAATTCAATGTATTGGCCAGTTGTAAAAATTATGCCTGGTATCAGCTGTAATCTTATAAGTGTATTTCTCTGCTCCCTCCATGCGTCTCATCCCTCCCCCTCAAACTTATTGCTGACCTGCTGTAGGTTTTCCTCTGAGATTCCCACAGTATTTCCAAGTATGTATGACTTAGCTAAGAGATGATTGCTGACATCTAGCAAAGTTAATAGAAAATGAAAACAATGCTACATCTATAAGTAAAGATACAGGGCAGCCACCAACACAAAAAGAAAATAGAGTGCATTTTGTCATATTTTATGGTGCAGAAAGTGGAAGATAGAGCAATGTCTATTAAACTTGGAAGCTAGGGGTTTCTTGTAGAAAAATATCTAATAAAAAAATTGAGCTGCAGAGAAAATTAAACTGTAACATGATGGCAAGTATCTCAAAAGTGGAATACACAAAGAAAAGCAAAACTGAAATATAATAGCCTAAAAGAGTATTTTCATAAATGAAATCCATCAATATAGATACTTGCCTGCTTGTGTTTGAATGGTTATCAAAGACAGAGTGTTGATTAAACTCCTAAATGCTGTTATAAGTGAACTTTATATATGGAAAACCCTTTGGGAATTAAGAAACTATGTGCACTCTAAGCCTGACAGCTGATGACAACATTTTCATTCCGTATTTTCTAAAGAAGCCAAGAAAAAGGCAACCAGTTTGTAAGGTGTTCAGAATGGGCAGACTTACAGCAGAAGAACCCAGATAGATCTACAGATTTATGTGCTCCAATTTTCAGGTCTGGAATAGGAAATGGACTTCCTAAAAGGGGCAAGTGAGAAAGGGCTGTTAAGTCCTGAAAACAGGAATGAAAATTGGTAAAACTACCTTCAGAAAATCTGCTGGATTTTTGCAAACTTCAGAATGTCACATTTCCTCTGCTGTAAGTATTCATCTGAAAAGCGCAAAGACTTAATCAGAAAACTATGATCCTTGTCATTTTAGTCCATTTATATGTGAGGTATGTCATGATCTCTCATAGACTTTTTGTTTGAAATATAACTCAGTAGGATTCTGTTTGTCCACACCAATATCTTGCACATTTCTGACTGACCTCATTCAAGTTTAAAGGCTTGTTTCAGTGTAGTAGCTTCCACAGTCCTTCCTCACTGGATATTTCCAGGTGGATATTGGCATTCGTTCTTGCAGTCCAGGAGTTTGGGGGCAGATGTAAGTGATGGCAGGCTTTGCCCTGAGCAAATTCTGTTCATGTAACCGTCTGCACCACTGCAGCCAGACCACCATTTCCTAAGGCCTGGATAAAAATATTTCCTCCACCACAATGACCCTAGGGGAATAAAAAAACCCAACAAAACAAAACTGAACTTTCCATACAGACTTTTTATTTTAAACAGCCAATGCTAAATTTCTGCCAAACTTAGAAGGTGTTTTTGATTATGTAGCTTTCAACTACCATGGAATTAATATAGAAAAACTTGTGTTCTTCAGGGAGCCCTGTCATACATCTGCAAAATAAGGTTCTTTTTATGTACCTACACATTAACATTGACATCCACTCCCTCATTTAATTAACAACATTTGAATGTCGTTTCCTTTCATGTAGTAATTGTATTTTTTATTCCTAAAATGATCTCTCATTTTGTAGAGAGATACAATTGGAAAATGTCAAGATTTGTTCAGAAAAAATCCCAGTAACAATAAGGGGTTACTTTTTACCTCGTGGTTTTTGAAACCTAAATCTGGCCTTTCCTAGCAAGTTTTGAAAAAAATTCTAATGTGAGAAATGAGCCTCTAGATTTTGACTTGAGGGGAACTGTCTAAATTATTTGTTTCTTTCTTTCAGTGAGTTCAAAGCTAACGTGCTGGGTCTGGGAACTCTCATGTCTTTAGGACCCTGGTAGAAACTATAAATAGTTGTGGTTAGTGTAGGTACACACACTGGAGAATCTAGAGAATGTATTACATGTCCACCTAGGAGTTCAATTCCAAAGAAGGAGAAGCTAAAACTGCATTAGTAATGCTTCACTTTAACAGCCAGATAAAAGATATATGGTGGAGGAACGCAATCCAGTGTTCACTACCTACTTGAATTTCTTTAATAATGCCAACGACCTCATGAATATTAAAATGAGTCCTGGGTTATGTGTCCTTATGTAAGCTATTCCTCTTGCATCTGGTAAATGGTGTCCATGCAGTTATTAAAAAGAAGAAAAGAGAGGAAAGTGAGGTTAGATCACAGGGGAAAGGTCAACCACTTGGGAGGGGTCCCAGTACTCTTTGTTCAGTACTTCATCTAAAGAACCAGGAGATAAGGTGTAAATAGTTCGGGTTTTTTTAAATCAGAATTTAATGTGTGAAAGGCAATCCTTTAGTTTATGAAACATACGTGTACACAGTAAGAAAATATTGTAGTGATTTTTGTGTTTTTTTACTTTACTGAAAAATTTCTTCAAATTAAATATGTTAACAGATAGGGGATAATCAATCTCTTACAGTAAGCCTAGTCCTCTTTAGTAATTTGTCAGGTGATTAAAATGTTTATATAATTATCATAGTAAGCGAACAGATGAACTTTGCTGCTGGAAGAAAAATAAACTTTTTTGAGTAGATCTGGGAGAAGATACCTGGACATTTCTCCAAAAATCCCTAATACAAAGAAATAATTTATTCTGAACATTTTTTTCTTTAATTGGTGAAATTATTTAATTAATAAGCTTATTTTTGTGTGAGATTTCCTAGAAATGGAAATTTCTAAGAGTCATAAGATAACTTTGAAAAATACTCTTTCCAAGAAATTTGGAAAAGTAGCAGGAAGAAAAGACTTGTAACAAGCATTTTTAACTAGTTTTATGCATCCAAATGAAGAAATACAAGTTCTGAATGGTTGTATGAGCAATATCAAAATGCATGTTATGCTGAAGTTTCATTTCCATTTCAAATTCTGCCACTTTTTCTAGCATATATTACCTTTCTCTCTCTCTCAGCACTCCTCAAATTCATTCACCTTGAAAAGAAGATATTTTGCACCATTTCCTAAAGAAAAGCAGTTTTGATCAATTAGGTCAGAAGCAGCTTCTGTATTTTTGAAACAAAACCTAAGAAAAAAAATTAAAAGCATCTTACAGGTACTAGTTTATCCCCTTAATACTTCCATCAATATTAAATAAATTCTGCAAATACAGTGTCTTGGTTTTGGAAAATATATTAATTGGGTGTGTGTCAGGAATAAAATCCAGGAACTCACTTTTAATATTTCTTAAATCAAAAGCTTCTTGTTCTTAACGGCTAACCCATTTAGATTTTCCTTCCGCCTCTCCCTTCTAAAAGCCAACTCCTTCAGCTGACTGCTGCACTCCAGTGCTGTCTGTATGGGTTACAAGCAGTGAAATGCATTACAACCATCCTCATTTATACCTGTCCTGGTGTCAAATTTACTTCCACAAATGGCTGAAAAAGTACACAATTTTTCTTAATGCTCAGAGCCAAATTTACTACCAGGCTCCTCTGTAAGCTGCAATGAAATGCTGAGGTTTTTTGGGAATCTGACCCAAAGTACCCTACAAAAGCAAAAGAAAATACAAACACGCTGGGTCTTTTTCTGATTTCATATGTTTCCATCTAAATAAAAAATATCTAACTGAAAAGAATTATACAAATGCAAGCAAAATCAGTTAATTTTATTAAGGATTTTTATTATACATAAGTCATAGGTCCTTTGGTTAGTAGTGTACGTTTCGGACATTGCTAAGCAATAACAATCTATTTACCTATAAAGTAGGAAGCATGTAACATTAGAAGACAAATCTCCTAAAAGCCCAAAACTTCAAATAAGTTTTCTTAAATGTACTCCTATGAATAGACCCACTAAAATCAATGAAACTACTTGTGTGCATAAATTTAAGAATATGCAAAAGTGCTTGAAGACAGGAGATTTAGCTCTTAATTATTTTAGGTCACTGAAGGAAATGGAGGCCACAGTGTCTCCCAGAACAGGTGACAAATCTGCTTAGAAAGGTAAAATGGAAGTGGCATAAGAAAAAGGTGTATAAAGCAGTCTTACCCAGAAATACATAAGCACACTGATGCTGCCATAGAGGATCCAGCTGAGGAATGGCTGATCTAGGTAATTATATTGCAAAATCTTTAGAGGAGATATCCCATACGAATTTTAGAAAATACAGATTAATGACTCAAGGTAGCTGCTGGATGCATAATTCACTCCAAATAATTTGTTAGACAAACCTGATCTCCTTTTTCTATTTGTGAATTGTATGAGAGCAGTTTATGACTTTCTTAGATGATTTATTCAGAATTATTCCCTGAATGAAGGTATATCATTTATGAGCACTTCATTGCAAGTGCTTGATATTCAAGATTTGGCATTCAATATTGTTATGTTGGTTAGTTGGAGCAGAACAGATCGCATGTTGTGTTTCTCTGAGTGGAACTAGCTCAAAGTCAGATTTCTATTGTAAATCTTAGTATTCCAGAATTCAAAAATCAYTTTCTATTCTCATTTTGCAGCAAGCACAAGACATCTCACAAGCATTCTGGCTAAAGGCACGTTTGCTCAAAATGAAAATATTATTTTAATGGAATTAGTTTGTCCTATTATGTCCCTATTTATGTCCTATAATGTCTCTACTATTCAGCTATAACAAGAAGGTTTATCATTTAAAAAACCAAATTAATGGGGATAATTTTGTCCAGCTGCACAGTCCCCCAGCTGGGATATTGTAGAATGTCCCATGCCTTATTCATCAGTCCTAATATATTAAGAATGAAATTTCCAAAAGTTACACCAATAAAGACTTAAACCTTTAGCTGTCTAAAATCAGTCAGAGGAAACATTTAAGAACAAAGAGACTTGCATACGTCTTGAGAGTCTTTTCTTGTATGCTCATAAAATGAGGGAGATTTCTGTCTTGGTCCTGCTCCTGGAGAACTACTTCCCACATCACAGAACAAAACTTTTCCATGGTTCTCCTGTTGCTAGAAAATCCTATGATAAATAGAAGATAGTAAAAACATAGTTAAAAAAAAAAAAGGAAAAAGAGAAAACATCTTGAAATAGTTCCTAACTCATATTTTTCTTGAGGAGGAAGAAATTAGCTAAAGAATTGTAAGTGAGCTATATAGAGAAATTACAGTGCTCTTAACATAAGCAATATTTAGTAATTTCTTAGCCCTGGCTTGCAGTCAGTCATTCTAACCATCTGCTCAGAACTGAACTTTTTCTTCTTCTTCAGTGTAGTTGAACTATATCAACAGAAACAATTTTTTCAGGGAGAGTAAATGTACCGCTACGAACAGTTTGATGAAAGACTGAATCTTTGTATTCCTGGAAAGTAAGTCTTCCTGTAACAAGCAGCTAATGTTTGAACACGTCAAAGCACGCCTTTTAGAACAGGAGATAAGAGCACTTGAATGATTCTTGCAAAGTGGTAACTGGCTAACTGGCCCAAAAGAAAATGTTGTGTACGGTAATTTATTCTGCGAGATACATTTTCCTCAGACTTGAAAAGATCTTTACCATGACTCGGTACGTTGGGTTTGACTCCCACTCTCGTTTGAGAGAATCAGGTCTGAAATACAGACCCACCGTACAAGCAAACATTTTATTCCTAAAGGCAATGTTATTGGCATAGGCAGTGGTAAAATAATGGTCAGATCTGTATTAGGAATGTCTCGTAACGTAATGTCAATCTGAGGTGGGGTGTTTACTCATGGTTTTAATTTTAACTATGCTGTTAAATGCTACGCTGCAGAAGCTTTAGTGTTTAAGCAACTATATTAATCTAAAAGTACTGTTATTGATAAAAACTCTTTGTTTTTGGAATTGGGGAATAACACACCATCAGAAAGCCTTTATTGCTGGCATAAGTTACAGCTGTGCTAGAGGGGATAACTACACTAACCTAGTGTCACTATCTCAGCATGTGGCCTGTTCAAAGTCATTGTTTACGTGGACTTTCTACCATATGGAGTTATCAACATTTTCTTACAGAAATTTCAGTGCTGCTTTGTACTTCTCGAATGAGAATACAGCAAGGCAGACTTTGTTTTCTCTTTTTCTCCTTTGAAAAAGTAAAAAAAAAAAGAAAGAGAGTAAAAAAAGATAAAGACAAAGGAAAAGAAAATAAAAAGAAAAAAGAAAAAGACTTCTCTTTTCCCTTAGTAATCCTTCCCCATTAGAAATGTATGTCATTATAAATATTAATATGCAGAAGTGTAGACACTTTTTAATATATTGTAAATTCTCACATTTTGGGTATCCTACTCCTCACTCTAAAATGCCTGGAACTGCCCATGCTGGCAACAGTATTTCACCCTGAGAAGAGGAATAATTCTCTGAGGAATGCCCCATGATTGTCACCTGGGCTGGACCCATGTCTGCACACAGGGAATGCCTGGATAGAAAATGCTTCTGTAGCACGTGCGACATCCCGTGAGCCCAAACACACAGGGCATTCTTAGGTGGTATTAATATGTAAGGAGATGGTTAGGACCCTGCCAGGCATGTTTGGGCAGGCTGCCCAAGGCCCTGGTGTGGGTTGCATGCAGGCACAATGTGCTCTTGTCTGCTCCTGGGAATGCATTTTGAGCTAGTGAGGTAGACATACCTCTGGAAACCTGAGTAAGGCAAACTGTTCCGGTTCATGTTAGGAGGGGAAAGGAAATGAATAAAGGGTATAAATCTTTGTTAGCCCAGCAAGAGCAAAGAGCATTGTTTCATGCACAATAAAGAGTAACAGAAATAAAGTAATAAGTAAAAGGAATTTTTGAGCTCTCCTCTGCAGCAAAAATACCATGAAAACACCTAGAGAGATTCAGATGTGTGTAGATAAACAAAGTTACTTCAGGAGTCTTTGTGAGCGTGTGCACAGAGTTCCTAAGAAAATGATTTATTGTGAGGAAAATATCAGTTTACTGAACCTGAATTCCACCCCCCACCCCACCCCCCCCCCCAGTTGAAAAATATTGCTCCATTAAAAGGTCTAATTTGAAGAATATTTCCTTGGTCCATTCTGGGGCTTGAAGTCTTCCACATTTACTGCTGAAGAAAGAGAAGCCTCGAAAAGTTGAGCTGCAGCTCCCCAAATCTGGGTTTCAAAAGAGTACTAATGTAACAGTTCCAACACAAAACAGTCTCCCAAGGCTTTTATGCCAGCAAGCCAAGAAGTAGCTAGTCCTCCAAAATCAGTGTGTTGGAATTCCTCCTGCCTGCCTCCCAGATGGGTTGGGAATGCATGCATATCCCAGTTCTGGAACATCACCTCTCCAGGTTTCTGAAACGAGGTTTTGAAATTCTAGTTCATAGGAGATTGCTGAACATTTGATTTTATAATAAAAGTGGAAGGAGATACCACAACAAAATACCATAAGTCCATGCAAATAAGAAAATTTGCATTTTGCATAATTTTATTCTAGCCTCCTTGCTGTTTTCATAGATCATTGATTAGCTACCTACAAGGAAATATTCCTTTTTCAAGGAAATAACATATATACATCTAATTTTTTAATCCCTACATACACAGTAGAAATAGTTGAAATTTTATGGAGATAAGCATCTGATGGGGCTTTGGTATTGCTGATGAAAGTATTCAGCTACTGGAACAAGTCTATCCTACAGATGATTAGCAAAATTACTCCAATGGCTAAGGGCACATTGGTGGTACTAGGACAAAGATTCAGATAAGGAAAAGCCACATACAAATAAGTATGAAGATGGGAAGCACATGTGGGTGTATGGAAACTTAAAGCAGATGGCGGAACAACTTAAGAGTAGAAAGATCAAAGTTACAGATAAAACTAGTTGGATCAGAAAACTCCAGTGAAAGGAATAGTAGTAATAATGGACAATATATTGAACAAGCAATAAAGACAATGCTGTCACAGGAAAGACAAACGCTGCACTAGGTTGTGTTAATTGGAGCATCATGTGTGATACAAGGAAGACAGCTTTTCCACTCTGTTTGGTTCACTGGGCTTCATCCAGAGAGATGTATTTTTCAAAGGATACTGACAAATTAAAAGGACTTAAGAGAAGGATATCGAAAATGATACATAATTTTAAAAATAAGGCCCAGGAAGGAAGCTTAAGAGGTTGTGATATCTTCAGGCTAGAGAAGAGAAATCAAAAGGGAGACATAATAATTCTCAATAATTGCATAAAGGGGTGTTACCAATAGGAAAGAGACCAATTGCTCGCATTAGTCAATGGGGACAAAACGAAGTAATGGACTTCAACTGCAACATAAATAATAGGGTTAAATATCAGGAAAAACTTTACAACTGCAGGAACAGTAAGGACATGAAGCAAACCATGAAGAAGTTTCCAAGAATCACCTCCACCGCAGGATTTTAAGGCCAGACTTAATGTCAATGGTTTAAGTTTAATGGAATCAATCTTGGCACAATACAGGAGGGAAGGAGAAAAAAAGACTGAGCTGAATGACCTGCATGGGGTATGTTTGCTGGTAAATAGCACTGTGATTCTCTGACCCTGTGAGGTACAATGAGAGGCTTATTTGCTATTGTTAATTTTTTTCCCCTATCTGTAATCCCTGTCTTCATCTGAAAGAGAAAATGGAGAGATGTGTTTTCCAGGCTTTAATTAATACTGATATGTATCYGCCTTATGCATGTGACCACATTTCCCATCCTCAGAGCAGCTGGTGATTGGTGTGCATCTAGGTATCAGCTGGGAACAGAACTTTTCATACCTTCCAGACACAGGGTGGCTCTTGGGTCTAAGTAGTGGCTGGTTGAGCCTGAAACATTTCTGCAGCATGCTCCAGGCAAGGGCAAGGTTTGTCTTTAAAGCCCTTTCGAACCTTCACCTCCATGCTTTCCATTAACTAGTAAAAGCACAGTTTATACCCTAAACATACACTTTCTCTGCTTGGAGCATGGCAAATGTTAAAGTAAATTTCTGTCAGGAACACAGAGCTCCTATCCCTATACTACCTGCTTGATCAACACTCTTTCTGTATCTTGAGCTGTTAAAACAGCAGCATCTGCAAAATGAGCATTAAGACTAGTATCAAAATCCGGGACAACGACCATTTATATTAATGACAAACTTTTTCAATTACTCTTAGCAATTCCCACATATGAATGCAAATCAGATTAATATTTAAGCTAAAATGCAATCAACAGAAAGGAAGAGGGGTTATGTTTTTCTTTTTGTTGTCTACTACACTGAAATACTAAGTGTCCCCAAACCACTGCTTAATGACATAGATTGGAAATGAAGTAGCTGAACGAACCCCCTATACGGACGTGTTCTGCCAACAACCATTCCAGTGCCAGCAATAAATTCCCAGACTAAACAGTTTAAATTTGGCACTCTCATTTGTGATGCTGTACTTGTGCTACACTCACAAGATTGATTCTCTGAATTCGAAATATTCTAGCAAATGAATTATTAGAAATATGAAATTTTGACTGACAAACATATGTCTACAGTGAATTAATCTGATATTTGAACAAAACACTCTTCTTATAAAGAGAAATTTGTGGTGGTTTGGACAATAATAGCTACAATCAGGGTCAGTCAGGTTTCCACTCTAATTCCTACTTTCAGGAGACTGAATCCAAAGCTGACTGGAGTCTGGCAACCAGCTCTCAGATGCTTATTTTAGTAACCAATCAAAATAATTTCTTTTTTTGTACCAAATCTTTGAGAATTTTTTTCTGAATTTCACCTGCTTTAAAAAAGAAAAAGAAAATATTACTCTTTTGTAACTAAAGTGGTTCTCAGTTCAAATTGGAATTTGTCCAAAGGCTAGCTCAGAGTACTTTAGGTATTCTGACAAGGAAAATGGAAGAAGTATGAATACTTAAAAATGGACAACAAAACAAACAGAAAAAGCTTCACAAGCATTTTGAAATGTGGACTTAATATGCGTGTGTAGCAGCTGGATTGACACAATGGACCCTAACGGCTCCTTCAGGTTCCTTTCATACTGTATTATTCACTCTGCAGTCAGAGTACCAAAGACAACATTTTTGGGAAAAAGCCTATATTTTTGCAAACAGCTGCATTTAGACAATGACACAGGCGATGTTATCATATGACTGTCACAATAGAAAAGTGCTCTTGTTTAATGGAAGTATTTGGTATCTGGATATAAGGTCGTCCATGGGTAGCATGGGATGCAAGTCAGAGTACTATTTGGTCCAGGACTACGAAACCTTAAGCTTACAGATTCCATAACCAAAAATAATGTAGCCTTGCCCTTTATTTCCTCACCTGCCAGTTTCCAAAGATTATTCAAATTTTAAAAATGTTGCTTATATAACTAAGCTCATTTTCTGTTAGAAATAATAAAAGGTGTTTTGGATTTATTGAGCAATTTTATCTGATTTATGAAAACCACTTTTGTCCACTCTTTTCTATTACAAGTGAGTGTACTGTACCGGGAATACTGAGCTAATGCCCTCGAGGAAGACCACGTGACTGCAATTATTTATGAATTAACATGTCACAGATTTGAAGCTTTGAGACAAACACATTTCCCAGCTGCACATTTGTGACTTCTGAGTTTGTAAATGAAACAGATGAAATAATGACTTGCTCTTCCTCTCTATTCCTCTCATATATCGGCTAGTTTACTTGCTAGATATGTAAAGAGAGGCACAAATACTTACGTAGATATTTATCATTCACAGAGAGTGTAAATTAAACATGCCATTACTTTATCAGCTATGATAATAAATACTTGATGCCAGACTGGATTTCTCTACAAGTGATTTTATTGTTGTTTTTAATACATCATTTGCCTTTAGAGATACAGAAATAATTTCTGAATGTTAATGTTGCTTTAGGACAACGCAGTACGGGAGTAAACCCCTGCAAATAAAGAGCAAATGGCTTTACAAAGCACAGTTATATGTGCTTAGCTAATGCTCTAACTTAGTTTGTGTTCTGTGAGGCAAACAATAATTTGGCTGATATTATTAGATACATACTTGTTTGATTTGTCCTGAAAACTTAAAAGTCAAGCTGAAATCAAACTCAGATGTCTTAATCGATAGCACAAACATAAAGGCAAGAAATAGATCTAGAATACATATGGTTTTTTGCTGTCAAATATAAACAAGTGTAGCTGATACACATACATACATATACTTGTTAGCTGAGTATGTAAATTGAGATGAAAGCTCATTTTCAAGCATGACCTGTGATAAACAAATGCATATAAATAAAGAATAATTCAAGATAACACTAGAATAACATCAATTAAAACAATTACAACAACTTCTAGTCATCATGAAGTATTGTTTCAGTTCCATCTTAAAACAGGAAAAGCTCTCAATTGTTCTTAAATCAACTGGTAACTGATTCCACATTTGTGGAGCCCTGAAACAAAAAGCTTTTTATCCCTAGTTTGTATTCATTCTAGGGCATGATAGTTCCACAGTATGAATAGAGTGTAATGTATAAGCTGCTCTTAGGAAAAGCAGCAGGTTGAAATAGTGGACACTGATTGACACAGTACTCTAATTGCTATTTTATATACATATTTTAAAAGCAAGATTTTGGAAGAGAAAAAAAAGTCATGTCTAGAGTTTACACGACTGGCAAGTTGAAAGTGCAATTCAGATCTATGGAATTTTACATAGCATTTGATATTATGCCAGGTATACAAGCGTAAGTACTGAAAAAAAACACCCCAAAACATAAGCGAATACAGTGTAGGAAAAAAGATTTGGAATTCTTATAATCAGTGTGTGCTATTAACTAGAATACTAAAACTGCCTCTTCATGCCTGCTTGAAGACAGGGTATAGAGGAACTTAAAGCTGTTATATATATGTGTGTGTGCATACACAATGTACTGATTTACTGTCTCTTCTTTAAACATATATATATATATATAAACCATAAAAAATTCTTTTCTGTCCTTCAAACCCACTTGTTTTTCAGGTATTGATTTCCGTGTCTTCCCTAGATAAGTCCCCAAGAGTTTGGAGAACTGCTAGGATTATGACATCAGAAGGGACAAAAGATTGGAAGCCGCTTAATGACAGGAGGGTGGGACATTTGAATCATACTCTTAAAAAATCTTTTTCTTGTAAGCAATTACAGGACTTAAATAAATTGAAAAACACAGAAGAAAAAGGCTCAGTCAGACCTTTGAGAAAGAGCTCTGAATATTGCCAGTTGCAAAGTTTCCTTGAAAGTCTTCCTGAAAAGAGGAGAGGGTATCAAGATTTGATACTGCTGAAATTAAAAATAAAACAAAGATACAAGTGAGTGTTGTTTCTTTATAAATCGCATATACAGTGGCTGTTGTTTCTTTATAAATCGCAATGTCACTGTTAAGGACAGAGTAAAAAGAAGTACTTTTTACCCTTCTCCCATCTTTTATAAAGGTCACATTCAGGGGATTGCTGCGCTTCCACTGAACCCCCGAAAAAGAATACTCTGAGAATAGAAAAAAGAAGGGTGGCATGACTAGAAAGGCGAGATGTCTGTGTGAGAAAGACTTTTTGGAAAAGAGCCTGTCGCCCACAAAGTACTGCAGCTTAAAGTACTCAAAGCTGCGTCTGAGGCAATCCATGGCTCCTGCAGACAGAAGGGGAGGCCTATCTTGTACCCCGAATGGTCTGCACTGTTGGTACCCATCCCTGGGGCAGGCAGGATACCGCCTGCTCACCCTTTCACAAGCTTGGGAATGAGTCATGCCTTGGCCGGGGCACTGTCGCAATTTGTTACCACTCAGCATCAGCCACTTCCCTTGTATCAGCTGAGGAACAGTACAAAAATGGTACTTTTCCAGAGAGAAAACTGCTGGGATTGAGGCAAAATGTCTACGTATGTAGATTTATGACCCTGCAGCCTGCAAACCTGCTGGACCACAGCCTTGCAAATGGAGTAAGAGGACAGTAGGTCACACTTAATACTTTTGCAGATAGCTCACTTTCCAACCACTCTAAACCCTACCTCCCATGCTGCTGTCTGCCACAATGCCCTTTTATTCTCCTTTCTTACTAAGGATGAGGATTTTGAAATCGAATGCCATGCCTGTCCAAGAGGTGAACATTCTATTTTTAACTCCCCAGCACCTGCAAAGGCACTGAATGGAGCTGTCCTGGAAGGCAAGCAATTTGGTCAGCCCAGCTGCTTGCAGTAGCTAACAGAGTCCTGTTTTTTCCTCCTCTGTTATGCACTTGCACAAAAATCTTGTCTTCCTTTGTGAATGCAGAAAAATTTCTAGAGTGAAAACCAAAATACCAACATCAAAAACTTGGACCCAATGAAAGTAAAGGCTGTATCCTGATTCTCACCTTAGATACCAAGGGAAGTTTTTATAGGGGATCTGCATATCACTGATAGTCTGATATTTAAATCTTGAACAAGATAAATGCAGAAAGACTGATAAATGCAGAAAAAAATTATATTATGTTTTGTTTTACTCCATTCTTCTGGAATAAACAAATATGAAATATGTATGCATTCCATGCAGTGAACTAATAATTGCAGAAATAAAAAAACCATGGTCAGGTTTAGGTTCATACACGTCTTTATGAGAACCAAATGCTACAGTTAGATTCTGACTAGTGAGAACCTCTGATCAGAACTAAGTCATTCTCAGAATCACTGTGGGGAGTGTAGAGAAAAAAAGTCTGAGTTTAGAAAGGAGAGAGAAAAGTAGGAGGTTAATATTACGGCCTCATGGGAATAGAAGGGTGTCTGTGACTGAAATAATGATATTCAGTCTGCAAGTTCTGTAGATCCCCAACACCAAAGCATTGCAAGAGAGAATACGGTTTGTTGGAACCTATGCTTAATCTGGTTATATTATCCTTTAGTAGTTGGATAGCCCTGGTGTCTTAAAGTCCAAAAAACCAAAATAAAAATAAACTAAATGAAAAGAAAGCAATCACTTGGAGAAAAGCTACACAGTAGGAGAAAACTGGCAAAATATGAGTCAGCTTTTGAACTTGACACACATAACCACAGTGATGTACCTTTAAACTTTGCACCTTCATGAAGATCAACTTTTCTGAAATCAGGAGTGAAAGAAATGGTCCGACTCAGCTGCACCACATCCCCAATGGTTGCCAGTTACAGGAAACTACTTTGTTGTAACACGACAACCATGTGATAACTCCACCAGAAACTAGGACAGCTCTGCAGAAAACCTGAGCTGCTGTTGTAGCATTATAACTTTATAACACAGTCAGTAAATAACTTATCTCCAATCGATCTTAGAATGGCAGCTGTAAATGTCTCTGGGTTTGCTATTTTAGTGACTTCGTTATTCACACAGTTCCTTCCCTAGCTCTATCCTATGATTGCTGATAGAAACCAAATGGGTCTGATACTCTTCATCTGACTATATCTAGTAAGTTTTTGTCCTTAATTAAACACAGTGAATCTTTGCAATGAAAGGAAGCAAAAAAAGTGAGAAGAATTCTTCAAAGTCTAAATTGTTTCTTTCTACTCACACAATAAGAAATATGAATTTTTTGTTGTTGTTGCTGAAAAACTATGCATCTGCTTTTTAAAAGAATCTGCTTTTGATACAGCAATCACATTACATTAAGTAACCCAGAACTCATTACAAGGCAAATCTTATTTTCAGTAACAGCTCTCTAACCTTGAAATTTTAAGCCAAATTCTTTAGTTAAGATATTCCAAAGACAAATAATATGTCTTTTTTAAGTCTCGCAGCAGGAAAGATTAYGTTTAGAAGCAAATGAAATTTTAAGAAAGGGCACCTGGGCACTTCTAGCCATGAAACTAAGCCAAGAAGAATCGTCCGTGACAGTGGCTTAAACATCTTTCTCAGATGAAATCATGATTTTCTGTATGAAGTGCCTAATTTCTGTGAAATAAGAGAGTGTGAGATATTACTTCACCAAGACAAGAAGAGATTAGTAACTAAACAGCAGTCAGGAAAAGTTAGTACTAGAAACCCAAGCAGAGTTATAGCTAGAAACAGTTGTGGGAGAGAACATCTGAAGCTCACAGTTAATCTGAGAGTGGATAAAAGAAGTGTATTACTGGGAGAAGTGGGAGGCAAGAGACTACCATAGGATCTTGATACTTCGAGCAAGGTAGGGTTGAGGCGGAAAGAATCAGCCTAATGGAAGACAGCTGAAGTGGAAATAGGGTCCAAGCTGTTCACTTGGTGCATTCAGGTGTTCATTGAGTAGGCTGAGTTAGGCTGAGTGATCTGCAGTATAGAATAGGGTCCTGTGGGTTTTATGGGTTCCCCAAATTCATGGACGCTCCAGTTCTTTGACTAATTTTAAGTACTTGAAAGACAAGTGAAGGTTAAGAGAATAGTTCTTCAAAACTCCCTCTAGAAGAGAAATAAAATTCCTAACAGTAAATTCTGTATTAGTGTGTTGGTTTTGCAGGGCCTGTTTTTTGGTAGCTGGGGAGCCACTGAGCTGGCTTCTGTTAGAAGCTGCTAGAAGCTTCCACCATGTCCAGCAGAGCCAATCCCTGATGGCTCTGATAATGGACGTGCCGCTGGCCAAGGCTGGGCCAATTAGAGATGATGGAAACGCCTCTGTGATAATATATTTAGGAAGAAATCACAACAAAGTTAGTAGCACAGTTGTAATTTTCCAGCCAGAGAAGAGCAGGAGTGAGAATATGTGAGAGGAACAACAATGGAGGCACCAAGGTCAGTGCAGAAGGAGGGGCAGGAGGTGCTCCAGGCGCCGGAGCCGAGATGTCCCTGCAGCCCATGGTGAGGGCCATGGTGAGGCAATTGTCCCCCTGCAGCCCATGGGGGTCCACGAGGGATGCAGAGATCCACTCGCAGCCTGTGGGGGAGGTGCCCACACCGGAGCGGGTGGATGCCAGGATGCTGTGGCCCGGTGAGAGTCCCAGTGGAGAGAGAGGCCTTGCTTCCAGGCTGGAGCAGCTGTCCTTGAAGGACTGCACCCCGTGGCAGAGTGACCCACGCCGCAGCAGTTTTGGGAGGACTGTGTGCCCGTGGGATGGACTCACACCGCAGCAGTTTTGGGAGTGCTGCTGCTTGTGAGAGTGGACCCACGCTGGGGAAGTTCATGGAGAACTGTCTGCCACGGGAGGGACCCCACAGTGCAGCAGGGAAAAGACTCCACTCCCTGAGCAGCAGAAAGGAAATCTTGGGTGATGAACTGACCAAAATTCCCACCCTGTCTCCCTGCACCTTTGGTGGGAAGGAGGGAGGGGTTAGGGGGGAGAAAAGGGTGTTTTTAAGGGTTTATTTTACTTCTCATTCTCCTACTCTGATCTTTTTAGTACAAAATTCAATTTGTATCATTAAGATGAGCCTGTTTTGCTCTTGAAGTGTTTTCTCCCGGTCCATATCTCACCTCATTAACCCTTTGTTAATTTTCTCTCCTCTGTCCAGTTGCAGAGCAGAGAGTGAGTGAGCGGGCTTTTCGTGGGTGCCTGGCATTTGGCCAGTGTTAAACCACAACAGTTAGATAGGTTGACCTGCTTTCAAAGGAAATGAATATCTCTGTTGTTGGTTACAGATGAAGTTGAGAGAAACCAAGTGTTAGCACACCTCTGAAATGCATGGAAGATGTGTCTTGGCCTTTATAAAGAAGAGAAGCTTTAGTGGGATTGCAAGTTTCTAAGAAGAAAAAAATTGTGATTCTATATCTTAGAAGAAGGAGGCATTTCTGTAACTGCTTTATGTAATGAAAGTGGTGGCACCATGGTGAATCTAAGGAAAGATACTAGATGAAAAGAGAATGAGTTAGCATGTTGAGCAAAAGAACCCTTGGTCCATGATACCATTAGGGTAGAAACCAATAAGTCGGGACAATTAGCAGGAATAGGATTCAGGCACTCCGGGTAGCATCTTATCTTGCCATAATGCTGACAATCAAATCATGAGGACAGAGGGCCAGAAGAAGAATTTGACACAACAACAACAACAAAAAAGCCCGGTAAAGGAACTAATGGAACTAACTCCTCTTGTTCATCCACTTTCAGGTTGCAGCTTTTTTTTTTTTTTCTGGTTTGCTACCATTCACATCATAGTGCATGCAAAACAACCAAGCTTAAATAGATTATTTGACTGATATTTTTCAATTTCTCTGCCAACTAACTTGCTATGAAAGATAATGGTCTGCTTGAAAAACTGCTTTTTCAGGCCTCCGACAGGAGCCCCAGTGAAATCGAGAGAGGTCAAAAGAAGTCAGCTGCCATTTTCACTCCCATTTTTTATGGAAATGGGCAGCAGATTGGTGAAGACATTGCAAAGGCTCTAAGGCAATCACTCTTTCAATTTGTCCAATATTAGTTTCAATAAGAACCGAGAAGAGAAACAATTGCCAGCAGCCCTTACTTGATTTGTTAAGACTCACTCTTGTCCACTTCAAATCACCTTTGACATTTACGAGCTCAACTTTGCAAACATCATTTGAGTATTATTATTTTATCTGATGCCTCTATTATGCCAGTGCCTAGGATACCATCATGCTAAAAGTGATGCATAGGTATCAAGAGCACCGTGATTTCTTATGTCTCTACTTTGTGAAAAACAAGGAAGCTTTTGTTATTGTATACAGATCCAATACCTCCAGTGTTACACGTGCAAGGTATGGGAGTTTGTTAAAATTTATGTGTATATATCCAAGGTCAGTTTGAAAAAAAGGACATCTAATTTGGCAGACATTTACACTAACTAGCATATTGATAGCAAATTATCTTTTCCCTGTGTCTACATTCTCCTATTCGGAGAACATCTTTGTAGAACTCAGAGGGCATAACAAGCGAATAAATGTTAATAGAGATAACAATATCTAAATAAATATAGTCTTGTACTCTTTGCATCATGCAACAGGTAGCATGCCTACATTTCTGTGAAGTCACGGGAAGAAGAAGTAAAATAAAACCATGCCAAACAAGATAACACTGGTATCAACAAATATTCCTAAGACACAAATGCTCAGTATGATTTACTCAGTATGAGTCCAGTGCATGCAATTTACATGTTGGAAGAAAATGTCTGTCTGGGTCAAAGAGTTTGAGATAGTGTCCAAAACAGAGAGAGAGAAAATAATAGCACTGTGACCAGGGTGCTGTTCAGTAACTTGTGTAGATTCTTACAGAAAAGATGCCACTTTGCCCAAAGTCAAAATTGTATGACATGGGCATTCTGCCTATGGCCTCCTATAAGGCTGAAATTCTGAGACTGTCAAAGAAAAGGGAAATTAATTGGGATACAAATGATAGAAGGGTAGAATGGGCAATGCTGAGGACCACTTTTAGGGACCTGAATGGCTATGTGAGTTTGATAACATACACTATATCTGCAATCAATTCTGTGTCAGGATACAGAGACAGCCAGGACGGCTTTTGCCATGTGGGACCCCAGGCAGGCTATGGCACATGCTGTCCTAAATAAAATTTAAAAAGAAGAAATAAATGCAAGCTAGGAAAGTTAGTATTTGCCTGAGAGTTTTCATATAGCTGTGGGAGAATAATAATGGTTTTGGGAATGCTCCTCGGTGAGGGAAAACTTGACGATAATGGAGTTAAGATGGACTGAGCAAAATTTCTGTAATATTTCTGAGATTCTGTTTGTAGCTCCTTCTTTAAATCTTACCTGCCTCATAAATACCTAATAACAATAAGCTTCAAGCATTCTGGAAATGCATACTTGGAATTATTTTAACATAGGTTCCTACTTGTGTGTTTGAAGAAATATTTAAAAGCTCCTTTAAATACTGTAATGTAAAGAGTAAATAAATAAGAAATGTGTAGAATTAATAGTAAAAAAAGAGGTGAAGTTTTTCCCCTTCTTTTTGACTGGGGTACAGAATAACACATGCTCCAAAGAATAACCATCAAATATCCTTTATATGTAAGCTGTCTCTCATTGTTGCAACAAAGCTACAAAAGTATCTATTGACTGCACTGTGGAAGGATCAATGCCACTGATACCTTGATATTTGCTCCCACTTTCCATTTACTTTTCACTTGTGACTTTAAAATATAAGTGACAATGAAGCATTGTCTCTATGGTATATAAAATGGGAGCTTATTTCCTGCATTTACTCTGGTTTTCTTAGGGGAAAGGGGATTTACAGTTAATAACAAATCCCGTTCCACATTTGGATTATTCCTGTGTACAGTAAAAACTCCTTGAATTTCAAATAATGCCAATTTCCATCTCAGCTGGAAAGGCGGTGGGGACTCTGGTGTGTGCTTTTTATCTCAGAACTGTAAGTGCTGTGGTAAAAGACTTGGCCACAAATAATCCCACGTGTCACCAAGGCTAGTGATAAGCAAATGCTTGTGGAAAGGCCCTTGCTCCCTAATCTTCACAGACCTGTCACCCTGCAGGATGACAGTCTCCACAGCAGGTGAGTTGCAGTGATCAGCACAAGGCACAGCAGGTGCTGCTGTCCTGGTCTTTGCTCCCCAGGCAGTTCTGTGCACAAGTAGCATGGAAATGTCCACCACCCTCGATTGCTACCAGTAATGGATGGGCATGTGGAGAATCATCTAACTGACTACCAAGTCTGTCTCTAACAGTGTTTTATCAGTTGGCAGCAACTTGTAAAAGGAGCCCAGTAGACAATACTAAACATGCACTCCAACATCACATAACTAAAATCTTCATAAGAAGGGAGAGACAAATAAATAGAAAAACACCCTTCTGGATTTTTTTTAAGAACATATTTCTTATAAAAGCTTTTTTTTTTTTAATAAAGAAAAATTAACCAGAGGATCATATTGAAACTTGAACAAACAATATTTTTAAAACTATGACAAACTCAACAGCAGGGGTATTGTTTAGTTTATCTGCTATTATATTCCCTCTATGTAATTGTTTTGTCAGGTTTCTTTCTGGGATATCCATTATAAGAGTATACTAATATACATTTAATCCTAGTACAACTAATTATATATTCCCTTTAACCGGTATCTTACTCTCTGCCAACAGAATTAAACCTAATGAAATATATCGATATTGAAAACTCAAATGATGGCAGTTACTTTGCCTACAAAATAATTATAACCACTAAAGATCACTCATGTAGTGTTACAGTGGCAATGTCTAGAGAATGGGAACAGCGCGATAGTGATATTCAAACAGGAACCCAGCAGCCCCTTGTTATGGGTTAGAAAAAAAAAAAAGTAATTAAAAAAAATTGTTTCCTTTCCCCCCCCCGGGGTACCAGGGAGGTTGTGTAGTTGGGGAGGGGCTGGCCGGGAATTGATGGGCGATACTTAAGAACAAAAGGGAGTTATCTGTTCAGCTGCATTCCACGGTAATGATGCAGAATGGACGGTACTTAAGGACAAAAGGGACAACTTGCCCAGCCCAGAAGCCAGGACAATTCCCTC
>JACAXG010001026.1:0-14772 GCA_018881555.1 Amblyornis subalaris | reverse complement strand
TGCTGGACATGGTGGAAGCTTCTAGCAGCTTCTCACAGAAGCCACCTCTGTGCCCCCCCCGCTACCAAAAACCAGGCCCTGCAAAACCAACACACTCACCTTCCCCTTCAGCAGCCTCAACAACTCATCGTGTGGGACTACACACAGCAGATTTCCACCTCCAATGATTTCCTATCACACGGCAGGATCCATCAGTAATGAGAGCAAAGCCTCTTTCATTTTCTGGTAACTCATATGGTGGTGCCTCTTGGGCACGCATCACCTTCTCAAGCAATGGTCCAAAATCTCTGCCTTCGGGCCAGTCCATAATCTCTTCCAGAATTCCTGGGCAATTGGTTTTCCCCAGTCGAGCTCACTGTGTGATCAACATTTACTCCATGTAGCCCTGGTTGCACGATGTGTTGAGGGGATGTTTCCTTTGAACATCCAGTGTAGCTTGGGCAATCAGTGCCAAGAGGAGACACGCTTCTGTCCCAACAACTTCTGAGGCAGCTCAAAGCCCCTCAGAGGCTATCTCTTTCAGTTGGGGTATAGTGGGTTTCTTATCCTCAACTCTGGCTCCAAAACCCTAACGGTCGACCTCGGGTTTCTCCTGAGGTTCTTTGCCAGAGGCTGCATGTGGGACCCTGCTCCCCAGCTGCAGTGCATAGTATATTTTGCATAGCTGGTCCTGTCCGAATAGGCCCAAGAGCTACTGCACGAGCTATTTCCTGTTTGATTTGCTCAAAGGCCTGTTGTTACTCAAGACCCCACTCAAAATGGTTCTTCTTCCAGCTATAACCTGGAATGTGCATTCTCCAGAACCCCACAAAGCCTAGGAAAGCTTGTGTTTCCTTCTTGTTAGCTGGTGGAGACATAGTTGCTATCGTGTTTACCACATCCATAGGGTCATGACAACATCCATCCTGCCATTATTCCCAAGAACTCAATCTCCCATGCAGGTCCCTTGACCTTGCTTTTCTTTATGGCAAACCCAGCTTTCAGAAGAATCTGAATTATTCTTTTTCCCTTATCAAACACTTCTTCTGCCTTGTTGCCCCACATAATTATATCATCGATATATTGTAGATGTTCAGGGGCATCACCCATTTCAAGGGCAGTCTGGATCCATCCATAACAGATGGTAGGGCTGTGTTTCCACCCCTGGGGCAGTCGATTCCAGGTGTATTTGACACCTCTTCACATGAAAGCAAATTGTGGTCTGCATTCTGCTGCCAAAGGAGTTGAGGAAAATGCATCAGCAATGTCAGTGGCAGCATACCACCTGGCTGCCTTCAACTCCAGTTCATATTGGGGCTTTAACATGTCTACTACAGTAGCACTCAGTGGTGGTGCTATTTCATTCAGGTCACAATAGTTTACTGTTAACCTCCACCCTCCATCAGACTTTTGCACTGGATGTATGGGACTATTAAAAGGTGAGTGAGTTCTGATGATCACTCCTTGGCTTTCTGTGGTAGAAAGGGACAGGCGGACGGAAGATCACGTGATGTGACGGAAAGCAGGAGCAGCAAGGAATCTTTCCTCCCTTCATTCCTTTGTGATAAKAGCATGCAGACCCCTCTAACCCCAGTAGTTTTCCACTCCTTACTAACTCCAGCTATCCCACAGTCCCCTTTTCCTGACGTAGTAAAGCTCCTCACTATTTAACCTCATGAGATAAGATAATAAATGCCATTTGACCATCCACCACATTGGTGTTCTGTGCGTCCACGGCCCGAGTGGCCACGGGGTAGGCCGGGCTGCCGTGCTAGACTCTTGAAACCAGGCCGCCTTGTCTTCTTATCAGAAGGCAACAGCTCTCCAGTTGATTCAGCTCATGGATGGGAGCCAGGGAGTCTCAATTGGTGCGATATTGCCACCAGTGCAACTGTCCTGGTAGCAATTAGCACCTGCTGTTCTTCAACTTGCAGCAACCCCACAATGAAGGGATCTTTTGAGAGGCCAGGCAGGATGGATAAGTGTTTGATCTTCTCTGTATTCACAGTGGCTACACCAAAAGCCCATCAATACCCTTTTGGATCCTTGAAGTACCCTCTCCTGAGGTAGTTGATGCCAAAGATACAAAGGGCCTCTGGGCCAGTCACAGTGTGGTGCTTTTCCCACTCACCTCAGCCTCTAATACAGACAATTCTTGACATCCCTCTGTCACTCCAGAGATCCAGATGGATTCTGTGCCTCTATACCCTGATGGCACCAGTGCACACTGTGCACTGTCTACCAACACCTTATACTTCTGTGGATCTGGCATGCCAGGCCATGGAATCCACAAAGTCCAGTATATCCAGTCATCCATTTCTTCCTCCTGGCTGAAGGCAGGGACCCTCTATTCATGTTCCTCTGTTGTGGGTTGATGCTGGCCAGATGCCAGACACCCATGAAAGCCACTCACTCACTCACTCCCCTCTGCAACTGGACAGAAGAGAGAAAATATAATGAAGTGTTCATGAGTTGAGATAAGGACCGGGAGAAATCACTCATCAATTACCATCAAGGGCAAAACAGGCTCAACTTAGTGATATAAAATGAATTTATTACTGACAAAATCAGAGCAGGAAAATGAGAAGCAAAATAAGCCCTTAAAAAACATCTTCCCCCCACCCGTCCCTCCTTCCCAGCTCTACCTCCTACCCCAGAGGCACAAGGAGACGGGAATGGGGGTTATGGTCAGTTCATCATCCATTGTTTCTCCCACTGCTCAGGGAGAGGAGTCATTCCCCTGCTGCACCATGGGGTCCCTCCTGCAGGAGACAGTTCTCCACAAACTTCTCTGATGTGGCTCCATCTCATGAGCAACAGATCTCTGCGAACTGCTGCAATGTGAGTCCATCCCATGGGCAACAGTACCCCTCAAACTGCTGCAGTGTGGATCACTTCCACAGGCAACAGTCCTTCAAAGACAGGCTGTTCCAGACTGGGAACAGGACCCCTCTCTCCATGGGCCTCTCACAAGATCACAGCCTCCTCTAGGCATCCACTCGCTCCGGCATGGGGCTCTTCAACAGGCTGCAGGTGGATCTCTGCATCCCTGTGGACCTGCATGGGCTGCAGGGGGACAACCTGCTTCACCGTGGTTTTCACCACGGCCTGCAGAGGAATCTCGGCTCCGGTGCCTGGAGCACCTCCTCCCCCTCCTTCTTCACTGACCTTGGTGTCTGTATGGTTGTTCTCCTCACATGTTCTCACCCCGCTATTCTCCAGTCACAATTAAAACTGTGCCACAAACTTTGTTTTGATTTCTTCTTAAATCTGTTATCACAGAGGCCTTACCACCATTTCTAATTGGCCCAGCCTTGGCCAGCGGCATGTCCGTCTTTGGAGCCACCAGAGATTTGCTCTGCCGGACATGGTGGAAGCTTCTAGCAGCTTCTCACAGAAGCCACCTCTGTGGCTTCCCCACTACCAAAAACCAGGCCATGCAAACCCAATACATCCTCACTAGAGTGTTCACTGTCTGACCTTTGCAATGCCAGACCAGAAGTCCCCTCATCAGGATTGGAGGACGTGATTTCAGTTCTATGTGGGAGATCACTGATCACCTTCTTGTGTGTCTGTGGCAACTACACTGACAGTCATTTTGGATGATCCCTTCTTAACAGCTCTCTTCCCTCTCAGTTCATGTACATGGGCTTCCAGCTGAAAGGTGGGTTCATCATCCCACTTTATGTCCAACTCCTGGTCAAGCGGGAAGAACTGAAGTGCACCATGTGGCATGTGCTTGGGGCTTCCTTTCCCTCTAACAGGGAAGGAGAGGACCAATCTCTTGGGCTGCTCCTGACACCTGAGGCACTGGCCTGTAGGGATGAGGAGGTATAAAGATTTTCTTCGAAGTTTTGGAGCCACAAAGCTGCTCTGTCCACAGTTGTATCCATTTGCAGGTAATACAATGCTACCAAGCTGATGGACTATGATGCAGGGGTGCTTTGAACCACCTTCCTCCACATGGCCGTTGTGCAAGGGACATCCTCTGGATCTTTAGGGACCTTATTATTTTTTAGATCATTATAGATGACTTCCAGCACTGCTAATTCTCTCAAGTACTGGATACCTTCGTCTGCAGTGGTCCACTTGCCTGAGGAGTTCACAAGATCCTCCTTAAATGGATATCTTGCCATCACACTTGAGAGGAGCCATCTCCAGAGGCTGCAAATTGCTCCTTCTTTTCCAATTCCTCTTTCAATTTCCCAATCTCTAGCAAGGGATCCCAGCTGTTGGGCTTCATGACCTTCTAACTGTCAGCCCAGTTATCCCAGCATCGCAGCAGCCAGGCAGAAATCCGCTCACCTGGCTGACGGCTGTAATCTTTTCGCAAGTCTCAAAGTTCTGATGAGGTCACGGACCGAGTAACTTCGGTTTCCTGTTTGAATTGTCTCACTCCTTTTTCCAATTTCTTTGTTGAAGGACTGGCTTCTTGATCAGACCCTTCCTTTCCTGATTCTTCCTCCTCCTCTTCCTCCCTTTCTAATTGATGGTATGGATGCGTTGTTCTCTTTGTCCACTTTTTCACTACTGGGGCAAGTACTGTAATTGCTGTTGAGTCCCTGTCTCAGCTATAGTGTCCTCAAACGCAGTTTGGATCCCTGCCTCAACCACAGTCCTCTGAGAGCACTGAACTGTGGCTCGGTAGGCACAAGCCAGGCCCAAGTACATGGCAAGAAGCTGCTGGTTTTCAATGGGGTAGGCAAGGCACCCTTCTATCAGTTGACAAGTCAGTTTGTCAGGGTTGATTACCTGTTCAGGTGCAAAGTCCCAGGCGATGGGAGGTGATAACTGCCCTGGGAACCTGCCCAAATCCTGCCACCCAGGGACCGGGTGCTTCAGGGCACATTTCAATATTGCATCACTCAAAATTTGTTTTCTCTTACATCAGGACAACACCAGATTCCTCAAACCCCATAATGTGCTAAAAATATTATTTAGTGGTATTAAACAGATCACATAACAATGAACAAGGACCTCAGGAGCCTGCATAATAAAACTATCCACATTAATCCCAGGTAGGGAGAGGGAGATCACAAAATCATGCAGACTCAACTAGGTTGGAAAAGACCTTTGAGATCATTGAGTTCAACCTATGACCTAACACCACCTTGTCAACTAGACCATGGCACTAAGTGCCACATCCAGTCTTTTCTTAAACACCTCCAAGGATGATTACTCCACCACACCCCAGGGCAGTCCATTCCGATGCCCAATCACCCATTCTGTGAAGAACTTCTTCCTAATGTCCAGCCTAAACCTCCCCTAGCGCAACTTAAGACTGTGTCCTCTTGTCCTGTCGCTGGTTGCCCGGGAGCAGAGCCCGACCCCCACCTATCTGCACTCTCCTGTCAGGGAGTTATAGAGAGTGATAAGGTCTCCCCTGAGCCTCCTTTTCTCCAGGCTAAACAACCCCAGCTCCCTCAGCCGCTCCTCATAGGGCTTGTGTTCCAGACCCTTCACCAGCCTTGTTGCCCTTCTCTGGACATGCTCCAGCATCTCAACATCCTTCCTAAACTGAGTACCCCAGAACTAGACACAGTACTCAAGGTGTGGCCTAACCAGTGCTGAGTACAGAGGAAGAATCACTTCCCTGGTCCTGCTGGCCACACTATTCCTGATACAGGCCAGGATGCCATTGGCCTTCTTGGCCATGTGAGCACACTGTTGGCTCATGTTCAGCCTGCTGTCAATCAGTACCCCCACGTCCCTTTCTGCCTTGCCACTTTCCAGCCACTCTGTCCCCAGCCTGTAGTGCTGCATGGGGTTGTTGTGACCAAAGTGCAGGACCTAGCACTTGGTCTTGTTAAACCTCATATTGTTGGATTTGGCCCATCTATCCAGCCTGTCCAGGTCCCTCTGCAGAGCCCTCCTACCCTCCAGCAGATTGACAGATGCCCCCAACTTGGTGTCATCTGCAAATTTGCTAATGGTAGACTCGATCCTCTCATCCAGATCATCAATAAAGATATTAAACAGGACTGGGCCCAACACTGATCCCTGGGGAATACCACTGGTGACTGGCCGCCAACTGAATGCAGCACCATTTACCAACAATCTCTGGGCCCGGCCATCCAGCCAGTTCTTAACCCAGTGAAGAGTGCACCTGTCCAAGCCGTGGGCTGCCAGGTTTTCCAGGAAAATGCTGTGGGAGACAGTGTCGAAGGCTTTGCTGAAGTCCAGGTAGACAACATCCACAGCCTTCCCCGCATCCACCAGGTGGGTCACCTGGTCATAAAAGGAGATGAGGTTGGTCAGGCAGGACCGGCCCCTCCTAAATCCATGCTGGGAGATGTATTCCCTCATCTTCTCCATAACTCCCCCAGCACAGCAAGGCCATCAATGCCAGGGCAAAGAACAGAGCCATTGTTTCTATTAACATGTTCCCAAACTCAGCAAAATAAAGAGATAAGCACTGCAGCTGACAAACTCCATGTCCCATACAGGAGCTTGCTACTTAATAACTACTATAGCTATAACATGCAATATATATAACTTCCTTTGTCTCATCCCACGTTGGGCACCAAAAAGGACTGTGGTGGGTTGACCTTGGCTGGATGCCAGATGCCCATCAAGCCACTCTATCACTCCCCCTTCTCAGCTGGACAGGGGAGAGAAAATAAGATGGAAAATGACTTATAGGTTGAGATAAGGCAGTTTACTAAAGCAAAAGTCAAAGGTTGCGCACACACAAGCAAAGGGGGAAAAAAAAGGATTTTATTCTCTACTTCCCATCAGCGAGCGATGTTCAGACACTTCCCAGGAAGCAGGGCTTCAGCATGCAGAGCAGTTGCTCCAGAAGGCAAACATTGCAAATAATGAATGCCTCCCCATTCCTCCTCCTTCCCTTAGCTTTTATATCTGAGCTGACGTCATATGGTACGGAATATCCCTTTTGTCTGTTTGGGTCAGCTGTCCTGGTTGTGTGATCAGACCTCTGCCTCAAGCCAGGCTATTCTCAACTTTTGTTTCTGTCTTGCAGAATGGAGATGTATGTATTTCAATTCTTCACCCACCTGTAGATGACCCACAAAGTGGAGAGCTGCCCTCCGAGAGGTGGAACCCTACCCAAAATGTCAGGTAACTGTGAATCTGTTATGTACAGCAGTGACCTCAATGGCCTGTCATGTCTCTCCAAGACTAAGGCCTACGTTGGGAAAGTTTTAGAACAGAATTCAAGACTTTGGGAGCTTTAGGTCTTGAACTGGGTGGGAACCAGACTTATCAAGTTGTCTGAAGTGCTGATGCTGAGGTGTCCTGATGCTGGATTAACAAAGTGGAGACTTCTGTTCACAGGGTTTCATGCTCTTAAAGCAAATTATCTCAAATTTTCTGCCCTTCTCCAGTCATTCTTATCCTATAGTTAGGGTTTTCAAACTCTTCCAAGATACCACTAGTGGAAAAGAACATTTTTGGGTATTTGTGCCCAGTAGGAGTAATTTTGTTCATAATCCTGCCTGCTGTTTCGCTTACAGTATTTGTGTCTCTTGTCCTGCAGTGTGATATCTTGAGCAGTTAGCCAGGTAGCTTTCTTCCTGACAAAAAGACCCAAAGGATCACTAGGTATCAGAGGCATTTGAGGCTACACCAGATGAATTTCATTCTCATTACAAGACACTGCCAATAAAAAACTGATAAAACTCATATCAAGTAGCAGCTCACCTGTGCAGCTGGAGTAGTAAGTGATGTAGTGAAAAAACCTTGAAGTAAGGTACTTCCTGTTCTAACTTTTTAATCCGATTTATTATCCAAATAAGGTTAAAATAATTGACTCTAGATTTTTATCATATGAGAATTATGCTTGCTTTCAGATTTATTAGACGTTGGTTCCTCAACTTGAAATCTATTATTTATTGGTAAGTCCAGGTAAGGATCTCAGCACTCCTGAGGGAATACAGTGATTTGAAAAGGATTGTCTGATAGTTTTAACTCAGCTTTCATCTCACTTGGCTTCATGAAATTCATTTGAAAAGAGCTTCTGTCAAAGCAAAGATCTAGCAAGGGGGATTTAATGGACCCTTGAAATATGATTGTAACACACACACTACAAAGCGTTGAACGAGAGCTAATATAGCAGGAGACTAGGAATTGTAGCAGTCAGCAAATTATAACAACTGATGTTCCTCCTGGAGCATGCTACTTGAAGGTTAAAAAGGCCCAAGAGAAATGGTGCAGCTTACCTGCATGAAGTCATGAAGGGTTGGGAATCTGATCCTTAGAGCTTAAGGTAAAGATGTCCTGGTTTGAAAGACAGGTGCCTGTCAAGGAAGGCAGGAACCTTCATGGGATAGAGAGGATGACCCCCCTCCCTCCAAATTACTATACCCTTGAAATTACGGGGCTTTCAGGCAAAGATGTGGAAAAAAAGAATAACAGTTCTTTACTAGGATTATATACCTATGTGTATATATATAACAAGACAGATAAACAGCAACAAGAAGAGAACAGACAAACCCAGTAACAGTCTTTTCTCACTCGTTGGGCAATTTTCTGTTGAGGCAGAGAGACTGCGGTGACTCCCCCACGGCTGCAGGGGGCGCTGTGGCGTGAGCGCAGCGACCTCTCCACATGGCAATGGCGGCTCAGGCGACAGGGAGAGGGAGAGGGGAGATCGCTCCCTTTTCAAACCCACGGGACAGCAGTCCGTCTCAGCACCAACCTCGGCAGCAGGCAGCAAGCAGTGCAGGCAGGCAGGTCCGAGTGCAGCAGAAAATCCGGGCTGGGGACATGGACAGCAGAGGTGAGCAACTCCGGGTGGCGACCAGTTACAGCGTAACACTGTACGCTGTGCCGTGGTGGGACCCCCGCAGAGATGTCACAGTGTAGCAGTGCTCTCGGAGCAAAGTGGCACTCGCTGCACGCACGACCGTCCTCACCCAAGGTCGAGCTGAGAAGAGACCGAGCCCGGCCTCTGCCCCCTCCAGCCAAGTCTTGGAGTGTTTCACCTCTCACGATGTTAAGCTGCAGCCTCTGGGAACAACCCCCTGGCCAACACTCCCAGCTCCTGTTTCTCTAGCCGGGGGATTATTGTGGCATGTGGGTGTTCGGGCAACCTTCTTTGTCTCTTAAGTATCGCCCATTAGTTCCCGGGCAACCCCTCCCCGCCCCCACAGGTCTCCCTGCTAGATGGGGCAAAAAATTCATTTGTCAAACCCACAACAAAAGGTTACCCAATCCATCTGTACCAAATACAAGTGAGTATGAAGCAACCTCTCAACGTTCTAGTTAAGATTTTTAAAAAGGAAAAATAGGCTTAAATACTATCTTAAGCTATTATATTGCTAAGCTATGTTCACCTGTCCCTCTGCTCAGATGGCTATTAAACTGTTTTTTTCATACATCTGATATGGTTAGGACTAGGTGACAAGCTTCAGCTTATAGTTAGAAAACAGCTTTGGGCATTAGTTGCTTATAATGCACACACATTTTGAGTATTTCACTATATACAGCCCTAAAGATTGACATTAAACTTCTTATGGTACTAGTTCTCTGGTTTCTGCTCTCCCTTACCATGGTGCAATTTTTGGTGCTTACTCTTGGAACATGCTGGGCTTAAGGGTGATATTTGGAGAGAAAACATTCCTTAGCTGTATAAGCAAGCAGAAATAAAACTTGTCCTTCACTGTTAGCCTGCTGCCTGTGTAACCTAGGGCTTCTCTTCAGCTGCTGAATTTTGTATATCTGCTTACTACAGATGACAGTGGTTGAAGTGTCTGGAGTGAGGAATGTCATTCTTCAACTTTGAGAGCACCTGTGCATCTCTACCACTAATGGTTTCAATCATGCTCATTAATTTTTTTAAACACAGTCAATATGGACTTTCCCATCACTTGGAGCTAGATGAGGCTGGCATAAGTGAATATAGAAAACATCCAGCAAGATGTGAAGGAATGCAGCTGTGATCTGTATGGCAGAAAGTATTGCTTTTCTTTTTGTGTCCCATAAAGCTGAGGAAGTGGTGGCAGGGCTTAGGGGTTGAGGCTTTTTGATAATTTTAGTTGCCTTTCTCCCTGTCTTGCCTGGCCTCACTCCGTCTTTTGAGGTGCACAGGCCAGAACTCAGAACAATATTCAAGATGTTGGTGCATCTGTATCTTGTGCTGATATGTGATGCCCCATCTTACTATTGCTTTGTTTTCTGAGGATACCCATTTTTGTTGGCTTTTTTTGGCTGCTTTAGTGCATTGAGCTGGTTGCAGAAACTGTTCAGATGTAACATTACTGTCAGTACAGTCTGACACATTTGTTGATACACGGAGAGAAAAAGGCAGTTAACAGGTCTGATTCTTTGAGCCTCTACTGGCTTCTCTCCGCTGCTGATAAAGGGATGTAGAGGGACTGGTCCGGTTCCAGTCAGGACAGAGTTAATTTTTTTGCAGTAGCCATGAGGGAGTGGAGCCTGGAGCCATGTGGGCACGACTAGGAGGTTATTTTATACCACCTCACATCATTGCCAGGGGTGGGGGTAAGGCACTCTCTGGCTTCTGAGAAGGGTGGGGCTTCCGGTGGAGAAAATGTAGTGGGAAGGGGAAAGCCACCCACCATTTGTTCATTGTTGCCTGGGATCCATAGTGAACATTTTTGCATGTGAATCACCCTCTCTTTTGTACACTTTTGTTTTTTATATTGTTGCTGTTACTGTTCGTTTTCTTATCTCCTTGCTGTTTCCAGTAAATTGTTCTTATCTCAACCCATGATCTTTTGTGTCTCCCATTGGAGGGAGGAGGGGAGCAGCTGCAGGTCATGGTCATTTTAGTGGGATTACTAAATTGGGGAATACCATTCCTAAACCATAACAGGGACTCACTCTGAAGACAACAGCACTGTAAACCCTTAAAGTGACATGGCAGCTGATGAGCACACTGTTCCCCAGAATGGGGTGGGGGATGTAAGAAAGCAAAGGTGGGCTTTAAATGCCCAATCTTCATGCAAACAACTTGCATGAAACAACATGCCGGAAGAACCTCACCTAAGGAAGAAACATCCATAACAATACTGGTGAGGGTCAGTCTGGATCCAGTCTGGTACAGTTTGTATGTGATGCTGAGGATGTTTTCAGTCACACATGGTTGAACTTGTTTATGGTTTCTGTCCTGTCAGATCCCCTGTTCTGGGATCCCTTCCTGTTACTATACATTGTTCACCTTACCCACAGCAGCAGGGTTTAAGTTGAAGGAAACTGTCCAGCTCTTAAGGATATCAGCAGTGATGGAGCTGATGTAATGTGCTGGTTGGGAGTGAAGAGCTCAGAGAGCTTCACCTCTAGTACAGCTGCCTTGGTGTATTTAAGTAGCTTTGCAATGACTTTGGAGTCTGGGCACCACAGTGAAAATTGGCTTCTCCTCGCTGTTGATGGAAGTGTGGTAGAGCAGATGTTAAATCTAGACATGAATTCCTGTCCTTGGCCCTCCCTAGACTTTGTTTGCTCTACAGTAAAGCTGCTGCATGATGCTGGAGCTGACATGCTGGCTTTGCAGCCTGTTTGCAGAGAATCTAAAGCTCTTAAATGAATTCTTGAAATGAAGTAGAAGATGATGTCTTCTGCCCATCAGTCCAGTCTGATGAGACAGTTTTTTCCAGAGCTGCTGTTCTTTTTCCTACCGAATTATATTATTTGGAAAGTAAATTGTATATGACTCTCTTGATAGCTGTGCTGAACAGTCTGGCCAGATGCAAAGGTTTAGTTTGAAAACTTTCCAATAAACTCTTCATCCAAATGGCCAAACATTTCCTGGAATTGTATCCCAGATAAATGATATGCCTGTAGATGTGCTCAGCATGCACTGCTCTGAATGTGCCTCTAAATCAATTCAAGTACAGTTGGAGCTGTAGTCTCCTTGAATCATGTTCTGCAAAGCAGTTGTTATGTACTGCTGTATTTCAAGACTTATTTCCTTGTCTCTTGTTCTTCCCTTCCATTTAAATTGAAAGCTGTTGCCAGCAGGACCACCTCAGACACATGAAGCTGTTGCGGTGGTAGCTACAGCCAGGTGGTCAGGTGTGTAGAGCTGCCCGATGGGATTTACTGTTGAGTTTTGTGCTGGTTGTGACTGTGTGAGGAACAAAGGGCTGAATCTCTGAAGTGCAAAGAGTTGTAGGAAAAGCAAGAGTCTGGGTGAGGGAGGTGGTGTTTGTCCCTGGTAAATGCCAGCAGAGCAGGGCAGCTGGCTAGCTCTGGGCTGCTGCTAGAAATCCAGGAAGGTTGTCTGTCTGCCAGGGGTTACATGACTGGCTCATGCTGGCTTTGCTGAGTACCAGCAGCTCAATCTTGCTGGGCCCTGCATCATCTATGGGTGGTATGGACAAGCTGAATTCTGGTCTCATGCAAGCTTTACCTGCTGCCCTGTCACAAGCATGTGTACAGACATGATAGTCTGTCATCAGATTAGGTCTCTGAGGTTTGTATTGTGTCATCTTCCCTATGCTGATGACCAGGATCTGAAGTTCATAAGTATCTGCTCGTACTTCAACTATTGTCCTCAGTGTATTGGGTTTGTGTGGCCAGGTTTTGGTAGCAGGGGGTCTATAGGGATGGCTTCTGTGAGAAGCTGCCAGAAGCATCCCCCATGTCCAGCAGAGCCAACACCAGCCAGCTCCAGGATGGACCCACTGCTGGTCAAGGCTGGGCCAATTAGAAACTGTGGTAATGCCTCTGTGATAACAGATTTAAAAAGAAAGAAAAAAAAGTGACTGTGCAGTTGTAATTGTGGCCAGAGCGGGATGAGAACATGTGAGAAGAACAATTCTGCAGACACCAAGGTCAGTGGAGAAGGAGGGGGAGGAGGTGCTCCAGGCACCAGAGCCGAGAATCCCCTGCAGCTTGTGGTGAAGACCATGGTGAAGCAGGTGTGACCCTGCAGCCCATGGAGGACCACGGGGATGCAGAGATCCACCTGCAGCCCTTGGAGGACCTCATGCTGGAGCAGGGGGATGCCTGAGAGGAGGCTGTGAACCTGTGGGAGGCCCATGCTGGAGCAGGCTCCTGGCAGGGACCTGCAGACCTGTAGAGAGAGGAGCCCACGCTGGAGCAGGTTTCCTGGTAGGACTTGTGATCCCGTGGGAGACCAATATTGGAGCAAGCTGTGCCTGAATGACTGCACCCTATGGAAAGGGACCCACACTGGAGCTGGAGAACTATGAGATGGACTCCTGTTGGAGAAGTTTGTGGAGGACTGTCTCCTGTGGGAGGGACCCCACGTTGGAGCAGGGGAAGGACTCCTTTCCCTGAACAGTGGCAGAAAAAACAAGTGATGAACTGATCATAACCCCTGTCCTGGGTTAACCATATATTCTATTACCACCCACATATTTCCTCGATAAGATGTATCGCTCACAGTTACACACCTGGTCCCTGAGGCCATGCTCATGGGAGGTAGGGTGGTACTCCTTATCTCAACTGAGATAACCATTCCGGCTGACAGCAAGACCACCCATCCTGAGTAGATCATCTCAGCTAATGGCCCATTACACCACCCGTCCTGAGTAGATTATCTTGATTAATGGCCCATTACCGGACTTGATAAGCATGGACCAATAGAACTTCAGAACCACCCTGAGTGAATTATCTTGATTAATGGACCATTACCAAACAATGTAAAAATAGAATGTCAGAAACTGTGTACTCCTCGGAGAAGCCTCATGTGAGCTCATTGCTGAAGCAACCAATAGAACGTTGGGAAAATCCTTTTCCATTGTGGAAGTCCCCGCCCCTGGGGGAGGTACCAGCCAAGAAATATGACATAAAAGCAGGTTTTGAGATGGGAGAAATCACTCCACTCCACTTCACTGGACTGGACTCGACTGGACTCCATTCCTCTGGACTGGACTCAGCTGGCCTACCAGGACTACTCCACTCGACTGGACTCCACTCCACTCCACTGGACCACTGGACTACCAGACCACTGGACCACCAGACGACTGGAAACCCAGAGGTCTCTGGACCAGACCTTCTACAGGACCAGTGCCTAACTGGACTACACAGCTACCACCCTGGTCAACGGGGTGTCAGGTTGTACCGTGACTCTGTCGATTTGTTTAGGCTGGTGTTTTTGTATTCCTGCATTTATTTTAACCTTTTTATTAAAATTGTGATTTTGACCTAAAATCTCTCGAGGTACTTTGTGTGGGGTTAATTTCCCCTGCTGGTTACAGTCAAACCAATACAACCCCCATTCCTGTCTCCCTGTGCTGCTGGGGGGAGGATGTAGAGCTGGGAAGGAGAGTAGGGTGGAGGGAAGGTCTTTTTAAGATTTATTTTACTTCTCATTATCCTGCTCTGATTTTATTAGTAATAAATTCAATTAATATCCCCAATTCAAGTCTGTTTTGCCCATGATGGTGTTTGGTGAGTGATCTCTCCCTGCCTTTATCTCAACCCATGAACCCTTTGTTATATTTTCTCTCCCCTGTACAGTTGCAGAGGGGAATGAGAGAGCGACTTTGGTGGGTGCCTGGCATCTGGCCAGAGTCAACCCACTACATTTAGATATCCTTAATTATTCTTAAGTTTTGACTTTAAACATGTTTCTGATGCATCACCTAAAGAAGTTGTCAGCGAATATGTTAGCTCTGACTCTGATGTCGTGATTACCTTTTTCAGGACTATCTTACTGAGTGTAATCTCTCTGCTTAATGAGCCCAACACATTCTCTCCTGCCAACGTGGATGCATCAGTCATGTTCAGGAAATGGAGGGACAGTAAAGGAAAAGACAAGGAGTATGCTGAAATCATAAGGTAAGCTTTGCCGCATGTGATGCTGTGCTACTGGCCTCCTGCTTTGAATCCTATGAAACA
>JACAXG010001023.1:0-14878 GCA_018881555.1 Amblyornis subalaris | reverse complement strand
GCTCAACACCACAAGACAGACTGCACAAAGCCCTGTATGTTTTCAATTTTTTAAACTGTTATTCAGACAGCAAAATTCCACCTATACTGCGTCATTTTGACCACGACGCAGCAGCAACTGAAATTAAAGCACCAGTCCTAGTGAAAGACCTGGAATCAGACAAGGTGCTGGGACCTTTTCCCCTTATTACATGGGGAAGAGGTTATGCTTGTGTCTCCATAGATACAGGACCTAAGTGGATCCCTGCAAAAAATGTCCGTCCGTTCCAGGAGAAAGAACCAACACCACCCGAAGGTAACGAGGCAGAGTCTTGATGTCCCTAGCATCCGCTGCATACTAGAGTGAAGAAAGTGTCCCGGACCAATGACCGAGGAGGACTGTATCGTGCTACCCACCCTTTATAGGTGGTATTGTACAGCAGCGTTTCAGGGGACTGTGTGCTAGGTGCAACCCTCCACGCCGCACGGTGACAATTCAACGACACAACTCCAAATATGCCATCCACAGTTTAGATTGTGGTTGGAGATACTCAGTACCCCATCTTTGGGAAATCCCAGAGCATAAATGGCAAAAAATCAAGGAACAATGTGCATGCCAATATGGCTTTGGCTATTAATATCAATATCCAGTGCTTTTGCTCGGCCCTGGCCTGTTAATCAACCAAGAACCAACGTATGGGCAACTTTGGCTAATGTAACCGGACAGGACACTCTGTGCCTGGCCACGGCTTCTCCTGAAAACCTGTTTTCCACCTGCCTTGTTGGTTTGCCTTTAGATAATTGGCCGGAACCCTCCAGTGCTAAACTGATCCTTTCCTCAAGTAATCATGCCGATGCTTGGGACCAATGGGTCCCATACCTTCCCTCTACAGCCCTGGAACCACAAGAAATAGAGCTCTCGGGGTCCGTGAAAATGAACCTTTGCATCAGATTTAGTTACTCTGGGACCAACCAATCTAAAGTATGGGATGTATCTCCACATCAATCTATATTTACGAATGAAAGTGCTTACTGTAACTATATCTCCCCAATTATTTCTCACTCTACTAATGCTCTGCTGTCTTTACCAGCAGGGGGTGTTTTTTATTTGTGGGGATAGGGCTTGGGCAGCTATCCCATCCCATATTAAGGGAGGTCCTTGCAGTTTGGGATGGCTCTCACCGTTAACACCTAATACATCTATGATTTTGCAGCATAAGCGACTGCAGAGAGGCAAGCGTGGCATCCATGCCTTTGCTTCTGACTGTAATGAAACCTTAGATTTTTGGCCATTGGGTACACGCTGGGCTGCATCTTTTTTTGTTCCAAACTTAGCAGCCGCAAAAGCACTGGGATTGCTGGACAAATTAGGGTGCTGGTTAGCTCGACAAACTAATGCTACTTCATTTGCTTTAGCAGGATTGCTGACTGATGTTGATTCAGTAAGGCACGCTACCCTGCAGAATCGAGCTGCTATTGACTTTTTGCTTTTTGCGCATGGACATGGATGCAACGATTTTGATGGGATGTGCTGCATGAACCTTTCAGACCATTCAGGGTCTATCCATGCAAGTATTAGGTCGTTTCAGGATGGGGTTGCTAAATTATGAGAAACAGAAGAAGCAGATTGGCTTAAATATCTGTTTGGCATCTGGCAGCTTGCTGGATGGCTCAAGAATTTGCTTACGATGGGAATATATGCTTTGGGAGTATTGCTATGCATAGTTGTTTGTATTCCTTGCCTTCTCCAATGCCTGCAGCACTTGGTAAACAAGTCTATAAAGCAAACTTTAATTGTAGAACAGGAAGGGGGAGGTGTGGGGACAATAGCCCCCGGCGATGTAGATAGCAGCAGTGATCTCTTAGCCTTGGTAAATGTTAAGCCTTGGGAAAGATAAGTATGAAGAGCAAGGTAGGAGCCGACATCCTGATAAGAAGGCGACTCCTTAAGCCTCACTCCTGTCTGCTAATATGTAACAGAATGCTGACCAAGGACATTGTATGCAAGACTTGCTGCTGGGGAGGACAGGGGGTTATGAAACAGGTAGTTAATTGTTTGCACAACAGTATAAAAGGCATTGTTGCCTGGAATAAAGTTGGCTTTGCTTGCACCCAGCTGAGTCCATTTCTCAATCGCCGACAGCATTCGTCGGATTGTCTTTGCCCAAGCACCTGGGTGTACTTGGTGGGTAATGCAGAAGGATGGGGAGACCCAATGTGTGCCTCAAGGAGATTTCACCTTGGGGGAAAAATAATCTGTGGTGTAAGTTGTATGTTGCAGGAAGTAGCAGAAGTGACATCAATTGACTGTTACAAATGGGAGAGTTTTTCACGGCTCTGCCTTTGCTCAGATTTCTGGCAGTAGGCAGTTGCTCTTTTGAGATGGCCTGTACCTCAAAACCCACTCTGGCTCGCAAGTTCTTTAATCATGACCGATTAGGTCTATTGCAACATGAATTATTTATTGAATAGACACAAGAAAAACAGACATGAGAATTTAACAGATTACTTACTACACAGGATAAACAAAAGAATTACTACTAGTAGGTTACAATATACAGTGCACAATAAAGGTACCTATATTTAAGCTAGCGAAGAAATAGTATAGATTAGAAGCCCAATGTGACTTACCGGACCAAATTATGGTGTGCCGAGGCTTCTTTCACCCAACTTCTATAAGAGAAGTAGTACTCAAGCCCGGCGACCTGGAACTTGAGGGGTCTGCCCTCTTACACATCTTTTGAGGTGTGTAGAAGGTTTTCCGATTTGTGAGAGTTACAGCAGATCTTTTATAGTTGTAAAGTTCTAGTGTCTGTCAGTCATAAATTCCATCATAATCTCCCCTCACAGCAGCTGTTAATTGTCATGTCAGCCTTGGGCACATGAGTGTCTCACAAGGCTGAGCAAAAAGGCAAGATTCCCTAATTTATGCAAACAGCAGATAACCTTCTTGACAGCAAGAAGGAAGGTGTGTGTGGGGGTGAGCTGCCTCGCCACAATCCACCCTTTGACTGTAAGACACATTACTTTCTCTTATGGAGTAGTAGTGGGAGTATCTCTTGCCTCGATAGTATAAAAGCATCTACCGTGTGTGTACACCATTGTTGAGTGTTTTGATAAACTTTGATCTTCTAAGCTCTACTATTCCTTCAAAAGGTGTTACATGTGTTATTGATTTTTATAAGAAGCACTTGCTGTAGTTTATGTATTTTGTGATACACATTATATATATATATAGATGCAAAATGATTACTGATAAACATAGGAATCATAATGACAAGATAAAACATCAAATTTAGAGTGTTCATGTCAGTTGGGGACAATTCAGTAAATTACTTTACTTGTGTTGTATCAGTCTGTGTAGACTAGGGTGTCCTCACCCCTTGAATCTTGAAATTATAGAAAGATGAGGTACAAATCCGGAATAAAGAAAAGTTCATGGAGTCAATCTCTGGGTTGCAGTGGTCGGAGGAATTCAGTAGGTGGTCAGCGACTCCTTTCACTTCTTAGTCCAGTGTTCTTCTTCAGTGAAGTTTAGTATTCTACAGGTTCTTGATTTACATATTAAGTGTTAGACAATTCTACAATAATAACTTGAATAAACATTCAAATATTATGGAATGGTCTGGTTGTCTCAGGGAAATTCAAGATGTAATGAAACTCAATTGTTTCTATTTACTTAGCATATTATTTTAGTTGGGAATTTTATGCCTTGCCCTGAGGAGGCAGGCAGGTGTATATAAAATTGATCCCATAATTGTATGAGAATTTAAGTTATATTTAAKGAAAAATCCTTTTTACTCACTGAGACAACTAGGGTGAAGACAAATATTCTAAAGCATTACTTGGAGGAAATTACAAAACATATATATATATATATGTTAACTCAAACAATTAAAGGGTATTAGATTACATAGTATTTAACAATACTAATTAAGATTTTAATACTATGTAAGCAAACTTCAGAAGAATAGCTGTGTATTTTTCTGAGTTTTTAGAAAAGATGGCAATTGTTAGATTTACACATCTTGTTAAATCCAATTTTTCAAATTTGGAATAGAATTCATATACTAGATATTGATGTTATGCCCATCAATTTTCTCATGGTTATATTTAAATTAGGAATCCATGAGGTCATTTAATTAAATTAAAGGAAACATAGGAAAGGCAGTCGTTACATGGCAAGAAGATGGGGAATAGAAATATGCAATAAATCAAACAGGTGGTTCCACTCAACAGGTTGAACTTTGTGCAGCAGTGTTAGCTTTAACGATTTTTAAACACAGAGTAGTCAATATAATCAGTGATTCTGGATATGTTGTTAATGTCATAATGAGAATACACGGAGCTTTTATAAAGGAAATTAGCCATAAGATATTGTTTGAGCTTTTTGTTCAATTGAAGTCACTGAGAACAGAAAACATCCTCTTTTTGTCATTCATATACCGAGTCACACAAATTTACCTGGTCCTATAGCAGAAGGAAATGCTAAAGCGGATCGCTTAACTACAGCTACATTACAATTTGATTACGCCCACTCATCTCATTCATTTTTTCACCAGAACACAGCAGGGCTGAGTAAGCAGTTCAACATTCCTTTGACTCAGGCAAGAGATATCGTGCATCCTTCACCGGAGTGCCAGCGATTGCCTTCACATCCTCCCGCTCAGGGAGTAAATCCCCGAGGCCTACAGTCTAATGAGTTATGGCAGACTGATGTTATTCATATACATTCCTTTGGTCATTTGAGGTTTGTTCATGTAACCATTGATTATTTAGCTAAAAATAGATGACAAAGCCAAACCGGCTTCTTTAGAAACTTTCACATAACCTTGTGTAGTTATCTGCAAGAAACATATCATTTTAAGTAACTTTCCCAACTGATATTAATAGAGGCTTCTTTGTAGGATATTGTCATGGTCGAGGCTGGGGATGACCCCAGACAGGGAAAACCCTCTCAGTCAAGGCCTAGGCTCTGGCCAAGCCCTGGCTCTGGCTGTTTGGGAAGTGTGCCATCAGCCCCAGGTGTTTCTGCGCTAAAAATATAATCTAGTCACTTCGACTTGCTGATTTGGGCTTATAAAAGCTGGACCCCCTTTCAGGGCAAACTCAGAAACTTCACCCGGGAAGGGTTCTCTGGGTCCTTGCTGTGAAACAGGGCTCCCCAGCAATTGCAGACTCTGGACGATGGTAAAGTATTTAGGCAATCGGTGATGTATCTTTCTAAATCACTATCCTTTCTCTCGCGTAGTAATGATTAGATGTATCACCTTGCTTATTTTTGCTTGGTGCTAAAGCCGAGCACATAGTAAGCTTATTGTTTTATTACATGTGTTGTTTTACTTTTGTGTTGCGTTAATATTCATAGTAAAATAAGAAGCATGTTATTAAAACAAAAAAGGGGGAATATGACTCCTCAAGAACAATTAGATAATGCAATATTTACACCAAATTTTTTGAATGTAAATCATTAGTCTTGATCCTCAGCAGAGCGACACTGCTCTGAAGGCTTGCGTGCACAGAAGCAATTCCCAAAAGTTTTATATAAGGATCCACAATTGGGTGTGCAATGGCAAGGCCCAACTGATTTGCTAACCTGGGGAAGAGGGTATTTGTGTGTTCTATCGCCAACAGGCCCAAAGTGGTTACCTGCCCGTCTGGTAAAACTGTACCATGAGCTGGAAAGACCAGTCCAGCAACCTGATACCCCAGCTGAAAAGGCTCACAATAGCGACGAAGAGGAGCTGCACGACACCAGCCAGCAGCAAGCAGACGAACCTGGAGATAACATGGGGTATGCTGAAGCGACTGCAGCAAATAGCTGAAATCCTGATGCACGGTGTAGGAGTGGCACCAACTCTGGAGAACACCTTCCTGGCCTACCTAGCAATAGTAGCTAGCAACAGTACCATAAGAAGTTTATTCTGTTTTCTTTTTATCCTACCCTTGGTGACTGCAGAACAGGTATATTGGGCTCACGTTGTTGATCCTTCCACTTTCTATCGGATAGCTAATAGCTTTTATTATCTCTATAATAATAATAGCAGCTACAGCTGCTATCGCAATGACGGCACTTACAAAAGCTGTGCAAACTGCTCATGCTCTTGCTGAGGTATTGGGTAATTCCACAGCAGAAATGGCCGTGCAAACAAGTATTGATCAACAAATATTAGCTAGATTAGACACATTAGAAGCAGCAGTAGTGTGGTTAGGAGATCGACAAGAAGCTTTAAACACTCACCTGAAACTTCACTGAGATTGGGAACACCAGCATGAGGGGTTGTATGTTACTCCCCTTCACTGGAATCAAACCACTTGTGGCTGGGAACATGTTAAAGGCCATTTACAGGATGCCTTTGCTACTAATATTAACGGCGAAGTTGTCAGAGACAGGAAGTAGTCTGTTTCGAGACATCTTAGAGAGCTTGGGGTTTGGAAAGGGGCGGGTCAGGCCCTTTTGTGGAGCGGTGCTCCACCCCCATACCCCCCAGACCTGCTTTGCCTGTCAATCGAGGGACACTGGAGGCAGACCTTGGTGTCACCTTACCCATCCCTGTTTGGACGAGAGACCAGAGGTCCCACCTGGGAGGCAGGCCCAGGGGCAGGGCCAAGGGTTTAAGAAGCCTCACCATGTGGCTACCTCCCTCTTTCACCTACCTCCAACTTGGAGAATAACATTGCTTGAACCTAGGAGTTGGTAGCTGTCTGTTTTTCTATATCTTTCCTATCTTCCTGTTCTTCTCCCTTTCTTCTTTTTCTAACTTTCTTCTCACAGAACATAACATTGAATGGACTATAAGGTTTTTCTATGTTTAGTTAGCTAAGTTTATGCTGGGAAAAGTGATGTTGTGTACCCTTTAGTCTTTTGCCAATGTTCCCTAATTTTCTGTAGTTCTGCCAGTAAACTTTTGTGTGTTTAATTTACTTCTTGGGAAATTTTGGTTGAATTTTCTCTTTGCGCCTACCCAGAGAAAAAGAATCTTGGTTCAGCCCCAGGTTTGAATGACCGGGGCCTAACAGAAGTGCAAGATTTAGCCCAATCCCTAAAACAGCATATGGCGAGTGTGCAAAAGCTGGCAAAACAAAATGTATGGGATAAGTTGTCTAATAGTGTACAATGGCTTAAACTCAAACACTGGTTTGAGGGACTTAATTTGCGCATTTGGGTTTTTGTTGCAGTGGGAGGTTTTTTAATCTTTTGTGTGTTTATAGTTCTGCAACTCATCGAGAGAAACGTCGACTGCCTCTGAGGAGATGAAGCCCAGGTTTTCGCCGTGATCACCATGAACCCTGTGGTGGTTTAATCCAGTGTGGAATTTTGATTGGTCAAAACAGCTGATGGACAATTAGTTAAACCACTGATTCAACTTAGAAATGCCTCTGCAGGGGACATATTTAAGAAAGCACCCAGGAAGTGCATTTCTTTTTTCCCCTGCCTCTCCTGCAGCAGGGAGCGGCCCCTGGGCCCAGGCTCCATGGCCTGGGGCCCGGCAGGGGGCCAGCCCGTTTCATCTGGCCACAGCGGGGCTGGGCCGGCCCGAGCAGCCACAGGAGCCGGGGCTGCCGAGGGAGAGGGGACTGGCCCCGGAGCCAGCTATGATGAGATCAGGGGGGCAGACCAGGGAGCCGAGGTCGCTGCCGCAGCTTGTGTAAATTCGCAGCACTGAGACCGCTGCGAGCTGCTGCCAGCACAAACAGTGGGGGCAGCCCCTCCCCTTCTCCTAGGCACAGTGCAGCTGGAGGTAATGCTAGCCAGAGAAACAACATATGGCTGATGAGAGAGAGAGCAGACGACTATTACCCCAGTGTGGATCATAGATTTCTCCTGCAGGTATTTCTGTAAATATTAACTTCTCTTCCAAGTCAGAGAGAAAGGGAAACAAGTCATGTGAGGGGAAGAAACATGGTGACCGACAACTCAAGTGAGGAGAAGGAGGAAATGACAGAGGAGACGCCATGTTACCACCAGAGCTGATCCTTTCTGTAAGATGTTGGTGAGACTGTAATAGAACCAAACTATTTTTCTCTATAAATCATTAAGGAGTATTTGGGGGGATGTTGGAAATTCACACAGCCTGAGAATAAGAACACTTTACATTATGAGCAGATGATGTCAGCTTCTGGAGATTGTGAAAGAGAGGGAGAGACTTTACTTTTAGGCTGGAATGACTCGTCCTTAAAAGTTTAACCCCATTGGACCCTTTTGTGACCCACGGACCGTGAGTGTCTTGTGGGAGAGAGAGATTCACCACTGCAGAATCTGGGTGGGCTGTGGTGTTTCGTGAAGGTTTGGAACCATGCTGAAGACACTCCGCAGGGAGCTATCTTCCGTGGGATGGATCCCTCGGCACAACAGAAAGAACTCTTTTCCCATAAATGGCAATAAGGACTCTTAATCATAGTGACCAAAATTCCATGTTTTATGTTCCCTTTGCATGGTAGGTGAGAAAGGTTGGGATATATTGGGAAGAGAGGGGGTATGTGGAGATTTGCCTTAATTTTCATTATTTCTTTTTTCCACATTAGTTCTGTTTTGTTAGTAATAAAATCTTCTCACTATTTCAAGCTTTTTGCCTATTCTGCCATTTCTTTGTCGTTCTCCTCAGCTCCAAAAATGCTAATTCACCCTTAAAAATAACTTCTCGTGGTTGTCTGGAATATCACCAGGCAAACCCATGACAAACTCTTTGCGCAAAAAGCAAAAAAGGGGGAGATGTAGGAATGGTGCCAAACACCTGGCATCCTAACCAAGATTGGAACAAGACAATGTTAGCCCTAAAGGCTCTGCTAATTTGTGTGTTTGCTGAAGATGCTGTGTGCCGCTTTTCCTGCCCTTGCCTGGATTCAGCTGGGCTCGCGACCTCCTGGGTTCTCAGTCTACAGAAACAGTTGGTCTGACAGCTTTTCACAACAGGCAGTTTCGTCAAGGCAGAAGTGAAGGCGAAAGGATGAGAGAGACGGACCTCTGCAACTATATTCCAAGCTTTATTTTTCTCTGCCCTGGAGGGCAGGGTGCATCTCTTGAAGGGGGTTAGCAGAGAGACAATTTCCCGCTCTGTCTCTGCTGCTTTAAGGGGTAGGGATAACAGAGTGTAACCAATCAGGGAATACAGATACATGAGAGAAAACCAATGAAACATCTCAGAGGAGGAACACATTTAAACTGGCTAATCACAATATAGTTAGAGGGAATTTCAAATCACACTAACCTGTTACAAAGCTTAAGGTTCTATGATGGAGGAGAAACGTAAAGTGAGTGATATCTAGGGAATGTTGCTATGTGGCAGACTGCTCTTTTGATAACTAAGAATGCAGCACAGCAGCAGCTGTGGGAAAACTATTTTGGTGGAAAATCCACTGTATGAGTGTGTGACTTAGTGTGATTGAAAACAATGACATGCATGGAATGCTTTGTGTGTTACAATGTTTTGTGTGTTACAAAATTAGCAGAGGCCCTAGGGCCCAATCATAGCGCGGTTGTTGATCTGTAATGGACAGTAATAAAAGGGAGGTCACATGAGAAAAAAGGGACCAGAGAGAAAAAACATCATCTGCAGAGCTAAAAGCTATAACACTGCATCAGTGTGTCTTTTCTCCATCGCCAACATATTTATTTTTTATATTTAGATTTTTCTTTGCATTTGATCCCATCACCAACAGTAAAGAATTTCTTCCTAACATCTAATCTAACCTGCCCTCTGTCAGTTTAAAACCATTTCCCCTTGTCCTGCCACTATCTGCCCATATCAAAAGTCCCTCTTTCCTCCTTTTTATAAGCCCTCTTAAGGTACTGAAAGGCCACAGAGGTCTTCCCGGAGCCTTCTCTTCTCTGGACTGAACAACCCCAGCTGTATCAGCCTGTCTTCATAAGAGAGGTTCTCCAATCCTCTGATCATCTTTGTGGATCTCCTCTGGATGTGCTCTAGCAGGTCCATGTCTTTCTTGTGCTGATGACCCTAGAACTGGATGCAGTACTCCAGGTGGGGTCTCAAAAGGGCAGAGTAGAGGGGGAGAATCCCCTACCCTGACCTGCTGGCCACACCTCTTTTGATGCAGCCCACGATTCATTTGGCTTACTGGTCTGCAAGCACACACTGTTGGCTCATGTACAGCTTTTCGTCTACCAGAACCCCCAAGTCCTTCTCAGCAGGGCTGCTGTCAATGAGTTCATCTCCCAGTCTGTATTCATACCTAGGATTGCCCTGACCCAGGTATAGGACCTTGCACTTGGACTTGTTGAACTTGTTCTCATGGGTCCACTTCTCAAATTTGTCCAGGTCCCTCTAGATGGTATCCCTTCCTTCTGGTGTGTCAACTGCAATGCTCAGCTTCATTTCATCTGCAAAGTTGCTGAGGGTGTGCTCGATCTCACTATGTCAATGATAAAGATATTGAAGAGCACTGATCCCAAGACAGAGCCCTGAGGGACATCACTTGTCATCAGCCTCCACCTGGACATCAAGCCATTGACCATAGCTTTCTGGCTGCATCCATGCATCCAATTCCTTATCCACTGAATAGTCCATCCATGAAATCCATGTCTCTCCAATTTGGGGATGTCATGTGGGACCATATCAAAGGCCTTACAGAAGTCTAGATAGATTACATCTGTCAGTCTTCCCTTGCCAATCATTGCCATCACTCCATCATAAAAGGGCACTAGGTTGGTCAGGCATGATTTGCCCTTAGTAAAGCCGTGCTGGCTGACTTGCATCACCTCCTTGTTTTTTATGTGCCTTAACAAATCTTCTAGGAGGATCTGCTCCATGATCTTCCCAGGCACAGAGCTGAGGCTCACTGGCCTGTAGTTCCCTTTATCTTCCTTTCTCACATTTTAAAAAAATGGGAGCAATGTTTCCCTTTTTCCAGTCACCAGGGACTTTGCCTGACTGTCATGATGGAGAGTGGCTTGGCAACAACATCAGCCTCAGGACCCTGGGATGCATCTCATCAGGTCCTATGGACACCACCCCTGCAAGATGCCTACTCTATCATATTACTGCATGTCCCAGCACACTTCTCTGGCCTAAAACAAATGGCTAAAAAAAACCAAAGGAAGTTGTCGGCATGTGTAACAGACCCTGCCGACGCATGCAAACATGCTGTGCACAAGCAAAATCACTTTATTGAGAGAACATGTGGTTTATATACATTCTTTCGGCCACCCGTCTCATTCCTTATATGGTATTTTTTTGCTCACTCAACCAATCACACATTTTCAGTCCTTATATGGGTTATACATCAGTCTCATTCCTTATATGGTCACTTAACCAAAAGCCCGTTGCCACTAGCAGCTTTAGCAGTGGCCCGTGGTCCCATAGGAAGTGACTAGCAGAGAAAGGTCAGGAACTTTGTTCACTTGCCTCTTAAAATGAAACTGAGGAGTCATTCCTTTGGTGCTGCCTTAGCAGTGAGAACATCAGCCAAGACCTCAGAAATTTTATTCAAAGAATTGGACTGTTTTTTCCTGCCTACCAAAAGCATGAAAAGCTGTCATAGCATTTAGTTTACAAAAATTAAATGTTTGCTTGATTTTATTCTGTCACTCTGCTGGTTAAAAAAAAACAGGGGGCTATTTTGGTGTACTGTTCTTAAAGTCTACTCAAAGACCAGAAAGCCATTTTCATACCAGTGTGAAGCATGTGCGTGCATAAATGCATAAGCCCGGGAGTAAATAGCACCTTCTGGAATAAATTCCTGTTTTAAAGTACATTCTTTCCTATTACTTCTCATTAGGGAAAGCAATATGTGCTAGTAACCATCATGTGATACCACTTTGACCTTGATGAAGTAGAGAAAATGTTGAAATTGGAATCACAACAGAAATATATTTGTTTAGCAGCAGCAGACCAAGGTTTCTCTCTAGGGACAGAAAGCAGCAGGAATATTAAAAAAAACCATCCTCCAGCTTCCCAAACTTCACACAGAAATATGCCAATATAATTCAATACCTTACCCTTGCATACTCCAATTAAAGTATAAGCCTTAAAAAAACCCAGTAGCCATCCCAATATTAAGTATGAAGTTAACCACAAGGTTATACCAATGCTCTTGGGAAGGAAAACAAGGGGAAGGGGACAAACAGAAGATGTAAAAATACTATAAAAGTATGTTATTAAAAAGTCAAAAACCTGCAAATGCAGATCTTTCAAAATCATCAATACTTATAAATAAATACTTTTCCCACCTCCCTCAACAGCTCAAGTTCAACAAAAACAGGTAGTTGCACAGAATTGTAACTCAGAGTTAATGGGCAAATCATGTTGACTCTTCCCTGTTCATCAGATGTTCATCAGAAAAACCAGAAGCACTAAAATCCAACTTCGTTTGTTGGAAATGATACAACTTCTAAAATTTTTTATGTAACTTTAGTCAGGGGTTTGTTCACCTTTGCCCAGGGGGAAGGGAATTGAAGTTTCTCTTCAGAAGACTGTTCACCAGGTGAGGCCTGATGAGCTTAAAATCTACAGATTGGGAGTAGGCAGAAGATACACAGGAGATAAACGAACATTAACGAGCATCACCCCCTGGTGCTGCCGGAGACATCTGGTCTGGGAAAAGACTGATAAGAGAACCAAAGAATGAGGACCTAATTAACATCGAAGGCAAAGGGATCAATAACCAATACGAGAGTGAATACTAAGAATTGTGTAACTTAGAACCAATGAATGAGAATTTCTTTGGGTTTTGTATATATAAATATGGGAAAAGTCTGGTAAAGAATTATGTGTGATGGAATGATTTTCACTGCACAACCCAGGCATGTGTGGACGAAATAATTTCTATTGCACATCCTGGCCAGAATAAAGTAATGTCTTGATTCTCTAAAAGGAATCTCTGAAAAGATGTTGTTGGAGAGTTTCTGTTTTTCCCGCAGTTTTGGTGAGACAGTCACAAATCCCATTGAACTTTGTCCTAGCAAAGAGTGTGATTGAGACCAAGGGCTGGCACTCCCCCAAACATGCTGCAAAGCAAATCCCACATGATTAAGTCTGTACATCAGGTGAACACAGACATCTGATTTAAGCACACTGTGCTTTCCCTGGCCCATGACAAGGGACTTGATGCAATTTGTAGCTTAGAAACTGTCAGGAAAGGAAGATGTTCCAGCTTGTAACATTTGCTGATGCCACAGTATTTCAAGTGCTTTGTTTCTTTAACAGAGAAAGAGGTTTGACATAATGTGTAGACAGATGTCACAAATCATGCTATTTACCCATCTTAGAGGAGTCAGTTTGAAAGCTAGGCTTTAAAAACAATTCTACCACAGAGCATGACTTATGATTCATTTGATGCTCTGACACTGTAAGACTAGTGACAGGGTGCGCCATGGGCAAGCATGGCTGGCATGCAACAGCATCCTCCTGTATTGGGTTTGCAGGGCAATATTTTGGTAGCAGAAGGGACTGCAGAGGTGGATTTTGTGAAAAGATTCCAGAAGCTAGTGCCAGCCAGCTCCAAAAAAGACCTGCTGCTGGCCAAAGCTGAGCCAATCAGCAACAGTAATAGTGCCTCTGTGATAACATATTTAAGAAGGGAGGGGAACTGCTGCACAACAGCACCTGGGGAAAGGAGTGAGAATATGTGTGAGAAACAGCCCTGCAGACACCAAGGTCAATGAAGAGGAAAGGGTAGTGTCACCAAAACAACAGGAAAAGAAAACTCTCCAACAACATCTTTTTAGTGTTAGAGAACTAAGGCATTGCTTTATTCTGGCCAGGATGTGCAATAGAAATCATTTCATCCACACATTGCCCGTGTTGTGCAGGGAAAATCATTCCATCACACATGACATTTTACCCGATGTTTCCCATATTTATACAGACAAAACCCAAGAAATTCTAGTTCATTGGTCCTAAATTACACAATTCTTAGTATTTGGTTTCCTATTGGTTATTGATCCCTTTGCCTTTGATGCTAATTTGGTCCTCATTCTTTGGTTCTCTTATCAGTCTTTTCCAGACCAGATGTCTCCGACCACATCAGAGGGTAATCCTTGAGGTCGATGTTTCTCAGTGCTTGTTAATGTTTTTTCATCTCCTGTGTATCTTCTGGCTAGTCCCAATCAGTTGAGATGTTAATCTCACCAGGCCTCGCCCAGTGAAACAGAATCTTTTGAAAAGAAACTTCAATTCCCCTCTCCTGGGCAAAGGCAAACAAACCCCTGACTAAACTTAGTTAAAAAATTTTAAAAGTTGTATCATTTCCAACAGTAGGAGGTGTTCCAGATGCTGGAGCAGAGATTCCCCTGTAACCTGTATTAAAGACCTTGGTGAAGAAGGCTGTCCCCCTGCAGCTCATGGAGGTCCACAGTGGAGCAGATATCCATTCTGCAGCCTGTGGAGGGCCTCTTGATGGAGCAGGTGGATGTACCCAAAGGAGGCTGGGGCCTCGTGGAGAGAGAAGCCCAGGCTGGAGCCGATCATTTTTAAAAAACTGCACCCCATGGAAATTATCTGTGTTGGAGCAGTTTGTGAAGAACTGCAGCCTGTGGGAGATACCCACATTGGAAAAGTTCATGGAGGACTGTCTCTCATGAGAGACCCCACATTGGAGCAGGGGAGCATTGTGATAAGGAAGGAGCAGCAGACAATGTGTGATGAGCTGACCACAGTACCTATTCCCTGTCTCCCTGCACTGCTCGAGGGGAAAAGGTAGAGAAATAGGGAATGAAGTTGAGTCTGGGAAGAAGGGAAGGGTGGGGGAAGGTGGTTTTAGATTTGTTCCTATTTCTCATTATCCTACTGTTATGGGTTAGGGAAAAAAAAAAAAAAAGTAACTAAAAAAATTGTTTCCTTCCCCCCCCCCCCGGGGTACCAGGGAGGCTGTGTAGTTGGGGAGGGGCTGGCCGGGAATTGATGGGCGATACTTAAGAACAAAAGGGAGTTATCTGTTCAGCT
>JACAXG010001022.1:0-14798 GCA_018881555.1 Amblyornis subalaris | reverse complement strand
GCTTGAAGTTTACAAAGGTGTCAAGAGTCTATTGGACCCTTGGTCAGCCACCTACCAAGTTCATTGGTTAATTCTAACAGGTTACAAGGACAAAAGGCCGAACATGAAATTCCAGGGAAGCTGCGCTTGCTGTAATCACTGGAGTGAGAAGCAGTGGAAGCTGTTTGCTGTGCGCTTGTTTACCACCTTCACTTCAGTTCCCTGGGGCTCCAGGTCATCATGCATCAACTTTGCTTTTCCAAGTGCTTTGCTGAAGGGTTTCTGAATGTGGCAGTGAGCTCTTCTGTACTTCACCTTGATATGGAGGATCTGTTTCAGGAAATGTGTCTCATTGTGTGGACTGATGAAAAAGTTCCCATGCCAGGGTAATTGCAGGGAAAAAAGGGAAAAGAAGCCAACAGCCTGGACTAGGATGCCCCAGGCCCCTGCCAAGCATGCATGGACATGTGTGGGCTCAGACAGTGATTCCCCAGGAGGACGGTGAGCTCAGGTGGATGTGACCGAATTGGTGTGGCCTGGCAAGGCATGAACAGCCATCTGTGTTGTGGGGTGCCTTGAAAGCATTCTCTGTCAGGCTTTGGAGGGGTTTGTCTTTGTGATTTCCTGTGATCCAGCATCCTGGGTGTCCCTTCCTTTGTGCAAAGTCCACTGGTAAAGGATTGAATAACTGACAAGTGGGGTCTGGGATGAAAATGGTTCTGTTCAAATTAGGCAAAGAATGCAATAAGAAAAATAAGCATCCTTTTAATGCCTGTAATAGGTAAGAATGAAAATGCTGGAAAAAGCACTTGTATATTTGATTTGGTGTCTCCTCTGAGTTTCTATGCAAGAAACCTCTGTCGTAGGCAATCAAAAAAGAACTGTGAAAGCCAGGATCCTTTGGCTTTCACAGTGGGCTTAATTTTTTTTCCTCCTCTCTTTCAGGACAGGAAAAACTATTTAAGTTGGCCCAGCGATGCCAAAAGCTTTGGTGTTTGAGTAGCAAGTTCATTGGTTAATTCTAACAACACCTATTCCAAAACATTTATCTAAGTAAGAATGATAACAAAGCACAGCTGCACAGAACTTAGTCAAAACTTAGTTGATTTACAAAAGCTCCTAGGATTGTTTACAGTAGTTTTGCTTGGGAAAAGAGAGACAGAGAGAAGTCTCACGAAAATGCTGGGAAAGTTAGAAAACCTCTCTGTCGACAGCTTTTCAGCAACCACAGGAAGCCACAAGGAAAACTCCGCAGCAGCAGCGAGTCCTCCGGGCAAGAGAAGTCCAGCATGAAACACCACAACTGTCTCCCCTCCAAGCTGGGCAAAGACTGACCCACCCCCAGCTAAGAAACTGCCCAAACCACACCGCTTTGCCCCCCCCCGGAACCATTCCAAAGGTATGCCAAGGCACTGGCTTACATCTTTTGTCTCTTAAGTACTCCCCATTTGTCTCCTGGAAAACCTCCTCCCCTCACGGTGTCTTCCTTTCAGGTAACAGATGGAAGAAAATTCCTTGAAAAACCCAAACCCACCACAATAATCTTTGACTACAATGAAATTCTGTGCAAAACCAGCATTGGTCTGAAGTCACAAGCAGTCAAAGATGCAGGCACATGCAGGCTAAAGAACCCGTTCATCCACAAAAATAATTTCCCATGAAGAATGAGAAACATGAGATTCAATGCGATTTCCTCATAATCTGGCTTTGTATCCAATTTTTGCTCATTGGGAAAATTTCTCCAGATGCACATGTTGCTTCTTACAAGGGGGAAGGTGTGATTTTTTTGGTTTTTCTTTCCCCACTAAACTTCACTACAGTGTAGATGTGAATTTGCAAAAGAAACGGCGCCAACCCCACCAGAGAAATTAACATCCATTGTCAAGCTATCACCTGTGATAAGACCCTGAAGACACCACCCGTTGTGAAGACATCTCCTGCCGTTATCAGGGGTGCTTATCACACAAAGGCCTGAGGGCAAGAAAAACATTCAGCCAACTTGGACCCTGATAAGCTAACTAGGTTTTACGGGAACTAAGCTTTTGAAGTTCTGCTGAACATCGCATGTTTTACTGTATAAATATCGTGTAATTTCTGAAAAATATAGATTCACAGAATTCCCTCAGCCCATGTGTCTCACATTCTCATACACCACACTACAGCACAGACAGAATAACACAGGACACAATATGCAATAATAGGCAGCTGTTAGTGTTTAATTTTACTGGAATTTAAAGTTTCTCTAAAGCTGACAGCAGAGGTGACAGGCTTTTAATAGTTGAAGGTAGTTTATTCCTGCCAACTGGTGGCTGTGGTTAACACAAAGCCCATCTTTTGCACTTGGCTCTGAGTGTCTGTGGTAGAAGGCTGGAGGAACCAGGTCAAGATGAAGCTATGTTGGAGAAAGGCACACGCACCAAAAAAGCTGAAGAGATCAAGAAACTTAGTCCTCCATAGCATGAAGAAATTGTTTCCAAACAAACCTAATTTTAGCACATTAGCATAATTTATTTAGTACAGCTGATGCTTCTGGCCTGCCAATCTTCTGCTTCCTGTACATATCTCCCACTTTGCACTCCTGCACAGCAACTGTAAGCTTCTGCCAAGGGGATGTTTGACATTAATGGAGACAGGGAGGCAGCAGGGATGGCAAAATAGCTCTCCCATTGCTTCTCTCCCCAGCCCCTACGTCTCCTGATGTATACCACAACTATAGGGCCAGCTTTGATGAACATCAGCAGGTGGCACCACATATAGAGCTATAGGTTTCTTCCTATGCTTCAGCTTTCCCCATCCAGGAGATATCGTGTCCTTTCCCACTGGTAAGTGTTGAAGTAAATTTAGAGGATGTTTAGGACAGAGAAAGATCTTCAGGGCAGCTAACACTGAGGGTGAGACAAGACAGTCACAGGGCTGGAATAAAATTCCAGACTATGGTGACATTTCCAGGGCTGAGTAAATTAATCCATGGCACCTTCCCACATAACTGCCTTTCATTACAGCTGTATCCCAAACTAGTACTTGCAGTAGAAGTTTCATGCCTCCACTTCATTCTTCACTAGGTTCAAACCTCACCAGTTATTATTAGGAAATTGAGTAGGTAAACGCAGGTTACAGATTAGGCCAAGTTAATATTACATAGGGAATTATTCCTGCTCTAGAGAACATACTGTCCAGAATTCAGAAGAGAGAAGGGACAGGAAGCCAAGCTATTTCCCATCATCAAATGTATGCAAAATGAGCTAAGGATTTTTGTACCTTCTAGATATGATATGGGAGGCCAGGTCTTCAATCCCTTTTTGTTTGCACATGATGGCATTTTGGTAAAGATGTTTTCTTTCGTTGAGTGCTTTTTCATTCAGCAGAACTGATTGTACCAGTGTGATTCTGCCCCTAGTCTCCCACTGGCCCAGTGCAGGTTCTTTCCAGTCCCTGCAAACCCTGATTAAACCTCCTGCCAAAACTTTGCAGCTATGTGTTCTACAAGATGTGCTTGCCCCAGAATAATTTTCAGAGAGGCTTTATCAATTTTAATTAAAATACTGTCATCTCTCTTTGTATTTGCTGCTTGGACTACCTGTAAGCCACAAAACATAACTCGTTTGCAACCTGGAAATGTGAAGTGAAATCTCATGCCTTGTAATGATGGTGATAATAAAATAAATTATGTCTGATCATGTATTTAATGTTTTAGAGTCTATTTATTTGATCTGGCTATTATTTTTTTGGGATCTCTCCTCTGAAAATATTAGCATGAGTTGATTTTGCTGAAGGAAAGAGTTCCATGGGAATTAGTGGCAAGCATCATCCTCAAACACACAAACAATGGTATCTTTGCCTGTTACGGGTTAGAAAAAAATGAAAATTTGTTTCCTTTCCCTCGGGGATCAGGGAGGCTGTGTAGGTAGGGAGGGGCTGGCCGGGAATTGATGGGCGATACTTAAGAACGAAAGGGAGTTATCTGTCCAACCGCATTCCACGCTAATGACACAGAATGGACAATACTTAAGGACAAAAGGGATCACTTGCCCAGCCCAGAAGCCAGGATAATTCCCCCAATTAAAGAAAAACAAAGACCTGGAAATACTGGCAAGGGGGTTGTTTCCCCAGAGGCTGGAGCATTGCGAGAGAACGGCCCGAGATTTGGGGCGAGAGGTGGGTGGAGACTGGGCTTGCCTCTCTCCGCTCGGAGTTCGGGGAGGACGGCCGTGTTTGCAGCGAGTGCCGGTTTTCATTCCGGGAACACTGCTACACTGCGACGTCTCCGCTGGCTGGCTCCAGAGCACGGATACACTGTGACATCTCCGAGGGTCCCGCGGCGGCACAGGGTACAGAGTTATGCTGTAACCAATCGCCGCCTGGAGCTGCTCGTCTCTGCTGTTTCCTGCCTTCTGCTGGTCTACCGGTGAGTGATACCGAGGTCCATCGCTCCCCAGTCAACCCTGCCTGCCTGCGCTGCTTGCTGCCCGCTGCCGAGGTTGGTGGAGCCGGGCGGCTGCCCCGTGGGTTCGCACCGGGGGCGACCCCCCCTCTCCCGTTCGCCGGAGCCGCCATTGCCGCTTGAGGGTCATCGCGCTCGCGCCACAGCGCCCCCTGCAGCCGCGGGGGAGTCACCGCAGCCTCTCTGCTCCAATGGAGAATTCTCCCAACAACAGACAAGGAACTGATAAGGGGTTTGTCTGTTCTCTTATGGTTGCCGTTTAACTGTCTTGTTATATATATGTATATAGATATATAACCCTAGTAAAGAACTGTTATTCTTTTTACCACATCTTTGCCTGAGAGCCCCGTAATTTAGAAGGTATAGTAATTCGGAGGAGGGAGGGAGGTCATCCTGTATTCAGGGGAGGTTTCCCACCTTCCTTGACAGACACCTGTCCTTCAAACCAGGAAAGTCTGCAACTTTCAAATGGCGTAAATCTTCAGCAATGGTACTGTCACCATCCTGGGGCCTTAGACTTCAGTGAAGAGTGGACCAACAGAGAAAAACAAGAGAGCTATAGGAATGGCCCGAGGTAGAAACCATGACCTATCAGAAAAGATTGAGGTACATGAGGATGTTGGTTTAGAGAGGAAATTACAAGAAAGAATTTTGAGAACCTTAAAACATCAAAAAACAATTAAAAAGAAGACAGAAATAAGCCATTTTCCATGTCTACTGAGGTTAGAAGAGTCAGCCTGGTCTTAAATTGTAGGAAAGGACATATAGCTCAGAGATGAGGAAAGTTTTTCCAGTTGTTAGGGCAATTAGCATCAGGGAGAGTGTGGTCCTTTGTTGCTGAAGGTTGTTACAAACTGGTTAGACAAATAGCTGCCATAAATGTTTTAGAAATAATTGGACCTAAATAAATAACCTCTTGAGACTTCTTCCAACCTATGTCTTTCCTCTGGATCCACCCTTCTTCCCAATCTGATCAGAAGAAGGTGATAGGAATAAAGATATGCCCTTCAAGTCATGGAAATATTTATTTATTACACAAGGACATAATATTTAGGCCAGACCAAAACTCATTTTAGCCCAGTATCCTGCATTGGACAGTGATCAGTAACAGATGTTTTGGGAGAGAATATAAGAAGCAGAACAAGTGCTGAGTGGTTGCTTTACTGGTACATCTTCCCAGCTCTCAGCAGTCTGTAGCTTAGGGATTTTTAGACAGGAGAAGCACTGAGAGTTTGAAAAAAATGTTGCAAATTATCTTATATATTCTGCACAAAACAATGCAATAATGAAAATTAATATAACATAATTGATAAAACATATTTGCTTATGAGATTATTTAAAGGCATTCTTAATTTCTTCTCCAAGAAAGCAACTAAGGTTTTAAATACATTCCCACTCCCTGGTACTCTTCAGAAGCCAGCTGGAAGCCAGGAAATTTTCTACAGAGTGAAAATGTTGAGGAGAGCTGGGAAAATGGTACTCAATGTTTAGAAATTCAAAATTGTGACTTTCTAGCTCTATTTCTTCCACACAGTTCTGGATTTTGGTAAAGCATTCTGGAAGACATATCTCAGACTCTTCAACCTGTCAATTTAAAGCCTTTAATGCTGGGTTTGAAATGAGCTTCATCTCAAGAAGTCTTCTTGATGACAGAGGCAGCAGTCACTGCATGAAATGATGGTAAAGAAACGGGAGTAAATATCTCCATGCTCATGTGTAATGATCTTCTTGTCCCTGTGATCATGGGGATGTCTGTTAGTCCAAGGAAGTTCTGAACACAGTCATCTGCATTCATGCTAATTTGTTGTAAAGAATCCCTCCTATATACCTCGTATACACAAGGGACCGAGCTTATTCAGAGACACTGAACTTATTTCCTGTTTAGGAAATTTAAACTGGTGACTTTGATGACATTACTTGATGGTCTTATGTTGCTGTCCCTTAGGTAAAACCAGGTTAAAATAGAAACCCCATAATCTAGATACTTTCCTTACCTTTAACTGTTTTGTAGTGCAGGGACTTAATAATGCTGTTGGGACTCTCAGTGCCTGAACTCTCAGTTGCATCAGGCGTTGATTGAGGTAAGAGGCGCACAGAGGGGATGTGAACCTGGATCAAAAGCTATATTTCTGGCAGAAGTGAGAATTCAAATAAATTCTTTTTCTTCTTAGTCCCTTTAGGCCATGGGCCATACTACCTCTCTGCAATTAACAGTTTTTCCATTAGAGTCATTGAAAGTAGTGAGGAAGTCAATTTTCATGTGCAGTATTTCTTTGTAGTGAGAATAGAAAGGAAAAGGAAAAAACCCAAGCCCTCAAAACAATCCTCACCTTCCCGCTAATCTTTACAATGCCATTTTAGCATTTTATAGTGTATAAAAAACACCTTGATATTATTGCTCTGCCAGAAGGCTGATTATGACAAAAGGCAATAATAAGCTATACCAAGTGCAACTGCTCCTTCAGGCTTGGTTTTTATAGGAGGACACATTTTCACATTCTTCTTTATTGACTCCCCCTGTAACTCTCTATGTGCTTTTAAGTAAATGCCAACATAAAACTCTCTAAAAATAAAGCCAGTCGGGGAATATTTTCATGTTACTGTAGGATAAATAAAGCTGTCTAAAGGAAGTATGCTATTAACCATGAATCATGGAGGAAGCATGGCTCTTACTTGACTAGTGTTGGAAGGTATAAAACATTCTTTAAAAAACAACTCTAACCCTATTTTAGGAACTATATATATATGATTTTATTTTCTGGTACTTCCAGAAAAGTAATAAATGAAATATAAAAAAAAATTGGTGTCAGAACCTGGGCCTAGATTTTCTGAAAAAAACATCCCAAGATTTTATAGACTGTTTTCTGAGTCTCCATTTGTCTCCTTTTGTCACTCTTGCCCTTTGCTTTCTTTCTTGTCATTAAGAGTATGGCCCTGCTACTGGAACTTGAGCCATCCATCCAGAATCATACAAGCAGGCAACAATTCACATACAGAACAGGGGTAAGAGAAAAACACAGGTACAGACATTCAAATATGAAGGGCCATTACATCTGACACTCCCACACCCACCTTTTATTAACCTCAAAAGGATCCTCTGGTTGGTTTTGTCACACTAAGCATTAATTCAATAATAGTAGCAGAAACAGAGATGGCCCTGTGTAGATGAGGTCCTGTCGGCGATTGAGAAATGGACTCAGCTGGGTGCAAGCAAAGCCAACTTTATTCCAGGCAACAATACCTTTTATACTGTTGAACAAACAATTAACTACCCGTTTCATAACTCCCTGTCCTCCCCAGCAGCACAACGTCTTGCATACAATGTCCTTGGTCAGCATTCTGTTACATGTTAGCAGACAGGAGTGAGGCTTAAGGAGTCGCCTTCTTTATCAGGGTGTCGGCTCCTACCTTACTCTGCATACTTATCTTTCCCAAGGCTTAACATTTACCAAGGCTAAGAGATCACTGCTGCTATCTACATTGCCGGGGGCTATTGCCCCCACACCTCCCCCTTCCTGTTCTACAATTAAAATTTGCTTTATAGACTTGTTTACCAAGCGCTGCAGGCATTGGAGAAGGCAAGGAATACAAACAACTATGCATAGCAATACTCCCAAAGCATATATTCCCACCTTAAGCAAATTCTTGAGCCATCCAGCAAGCTGCCAGTTGCCAAACAGATTTGTAAGCCAATCTGCTTCTTCTGTTTCTCGTAATTTAGCAACCCCATCCTGTAACGATGTAATGCTTGCATGGATAGACTCTGAATGGTCTGAAAGTTTCATGCAGCACATCCCATCAAAATCGTCACATCCATGCCCATGTGCTAAAAGCAAAAAGTCAATAGCAGCTCGATTCTGCAGGGTAGCATGCCTTACTGAATCAACATCAGTCAGCAATCCTGCTAAAGCAAGTGAGGTAGCATTAGTTTGTCGAGCTAACCAGCAACCTAATTTGTCCAGCAATCCCAGTGCTTTTGCAGCTGCTATGTTTGGAACAAAAAAAGATGCAGCCCAGCATGTACCCAATGGCCAAAAATCTAGGGTATCATCACAGCCAGAAGCAAGGGCATGGATGCCACGCTTGTCTCTCTGCGGTCGCTTATGCTGCAAAATCATAGATGTATTAGGTGTTAACAGTGAGAGCCATCCCAAACTGCAAGGACCTCCCTTAATATGGGATGGGATAGCTGCCCAAGCCCTATCTCCACAAATAAAAAACACCCCCGCTGGTAAAGACAGCGGAGTATTAGTAGAGTGAGAAATAATTGGGGAGATATAGTTACAGTAAGCACTTTCATTCATAAATATAGATTGGTGTGGAGATACATCCCATACTTTAGATTGGTTGGTCCCAGAGTAACTAAATCTGATGCAAAGGTCCGTTTTCACGGACCCCGAGAGCTCTATTTCTTGTGGTTCCAGGGCTTTAGTGGGAAGATATGGGACCCATTGGTCCCAAGCATCAGCATGATTACTTGAGGAAAGGATCAGTTTAGCACTGGAGGGTTCCGGCCAATTATCTAAAGGCAAACAAACAAGGTAGGTGGAAAATGGGTTTTCAGGAGAGGCCGTGGCCAGGCACAGTGTCCTGTCCAGTTACATTAGCCAAAGTTACCCATACATTGGTTCTTGGTTGATTAACAAGCCAGGGCCGAGCAAAAGCACTGGATATTGATATTAATAGCGAAAGTCATGTTGGCATGCCCATTGTTCCTTGACTTTTTGCCATTTATGCTCTGGGATTTCCCAAAGATGGGGTACTGAGTATCTCCGACCACAATCTAAACTGTGGATGGTATATTGCCAATTGCCACCGTGCGGCATGGGGGGTTGCACCTAGCACACAAAGCCCCCTGAAATGCCGCTGTACAATACCACCTATAAAGGGTGGGTAGCACGATACAGTCCTTCTTGATCGTTGGTCTGGGACACTTTCCTTACTCTAGTATGCAGCGGACGCTGGGGACATCAAGACTCTGCCTCGTCACCTTCGAGTGGTGTTGGTTCTTTCTCCCGGAACGGACGGACATTTTTTGCAGGGATCCACTTAGGTCCTGTATCTGTGGAGACACAAGCATAACCTCTTCCCCATGTAATAAGGGGAAAAGGTCCCAGCACCTTGCCTGATTCCAGGTCTTTCACCAGGACTGGTGCCTTGATTTCAGTTGCTACTGTGTCATGGCCAAAATGACACAGCATAGGCGGAATTTTGCTGTCTGAATAACAGTTTAAAAAATTGAAAACATACAGGGCTTTGTGCAGTCTGTCTTGTGGTGTTGAGCCCAGCATTCCCCCTTTCTGTTGCCCCAATAGGCGCTTAAGTGTGCCGTGAGCACATTCGATAAGGGCTTGTCCCATAGGGGAATGAGCAATCCCTGTGGTATGTTGGACTCCCCATAGGGCAAAAAGGTAGACAAAGAATGGGAGATATAAGCAGGGCCATTATCCGTTTTGATGTGCTGAGGCACACCTAAAGCAGCAAAAGCAGCTAAAAAGTGCCAGCGGGCATCTTTAGCAGCTTCCCCTGCATGGCACGATGCAAACAGGGCTCCAGAAAAGGTATCAGTGGAGGAATGAATGTATTTTAAGTGGCCAAATTCAGAGAAATGTGTGACATCTGTTTGCCATAATTGAAGGCTTTGCAGGCCACGAGGGTTAATGCCATGCAGACCTGGTGTAAAAGTGTGACGTTGACGATCAGGGCAAGCAGCAATGATGTCTTTGACTTGTTGATAAGTAAGTGAAAAAGATCATCGAAAGGCAGCAGCATTTTGATGAAAAAAGGAGTGACTTAATTTGGCTTGGGCAAATTGGTTAGGTAAAACTTGTGTTGGTAGTGTCAACAAGTCAGCTTGTCGGTTACCCTCTGTGATAAAACCTGGAAGGTTTGTGTGTGAGTGAACATGCATAACAAAGTAAGGATTTCTGCGGTTATCTAAAAGAAAAACAAGCCTCTCTAAATAAGAGAAAAGTAATGGATTAGCAGTTTCTTGTAAGACTGCAGATTCTGCTCTTTGTACAATTCCTGCAACATAAAAGGAATCTGTGATAAGATTAAAAGGAACATCCCATTTTTCAAAGGCACGTACAACCGCAGCTAATTCAACAATTTGAGGAGAACCTGAAACAACAGCGACATCTGATACCCATCGATGGCTCCCCGGGTCCATCCACAGAAGTACAGACTTATGTGTCTGTCCTGATCCATCAGTAAAAATCGTCAAAGCCTGAAGAGGAACTTCAGATCGCTTCAGTGTAGCTAATAAACTGAATGAGGTAGTTAGCAAGTGGTGTGTGTGTGGGTGTGATGTAAGTTGACCTGTAAAATTACACAAAGCCATTTGCAAAACCTCTGAATTTTGTAACAACCATTGCAAGTAAGGTGAGACAACAGGTAAACATATCTGCACAAAATCCTGTCCTGCCAAAGTAAAAAGGCGATTCCATGCTCGAATAATCAAAGTTGCAAACATTTCATGCTGTGTAATAATTGTTTTTGCCATCTGATGTGGCAGAAAGATCTATTCAATAATTAGTAAAGGGTCTGGTGCAGAAGGATCCCATTGGTAAATCAAGGCATGTGGCTGTTTTGCTGGATTCAAAAGGATTAGGTAAAAGGCTAACTCAGGAGCATAACGAGATGCCTGCTTTTTCTGCAGAGAATCAGTAACTTTTTGCAGGGCTCCAGCTGCCTCTTGTGTCACTGTGCGTGGTGACAACAAATTTGGATCCCCCTTTAGCAGGGCAAAAAGGGGCGCAAGGTTTGCATTTGAAATACCTAATAGAGGCTGTACACAGTTAATAGCTCCTAACAACTTTTGTGCATCATGGAGTGTGGAAATATTGAGTTGCAGTTTTAAAGTTTGTGGGTGAATGGTTTGGGATCTGATGCACCAGCCCAAATATTGCCACGGAGGCTGTTTCTGAATTTTTTCAGGGGCTATACATAGTCTCGCTTTGTTTACAGCATCTATGGTAAGGGCTAAGGCTTCCTCCATGAGTTGGGGTTTTTCAGCAGCAATTAACAGGTCATCCATGTAATGATATATCAACACATTTGGCACGCGTTGGCGTACTGGACAAAGGACCTGTGCTATAAACTGTTGACAAATCATCGGACTGTTTTTCATACCCTGGGGCAAAACAATCCAATGAAACCTTTTTAAGGGAGCTTGCATGTTTGTGCTTGGAACTGAAAAAGCAAATTTAGGGGCATCATCAGGATGCAAAGGAATGGTGAAAAAGCAGTCTTTTAGGTGGATAACCGTCAGGGACCAATCCCGTGGTATCATCACAGGGGATGGGAGACCTGGTTGCAGAGCCCCCATACTCTCTACAGCCTCGTTAATTTTCTGCAAATCATGGAGCAAGTGCCACTTACCCATTTGTTTTTGAATAACGAAAACAGGAGAATTCCAAGGGCTGGTGTAGGGTACGACATGCCCTTTTTGTAATTGTTCCTCCACTAACCCCTCCAAAGCGTGCAGTTTCTTTTCTGGCAGGGGCCATTGGTCCACCCAAATAGGAGTATTTGTTTTCCATGATAATCGAGGGGTGGCGTGCGCTGCAATGGCCCCTGTTAAAAATCAGATTGCAATCTCAGGCCAAGCTGAGAAAGGAGATCCCGCCCCCATAAGACCATAGGAACTGCTAACACAAAGGGTTTAATATTTGCAGTGCAGTTGTCAGGCCCTATAACCTGGATCATGTGTCTGCTTTCTTGGCTACAACTCACTCCACCAATCCCCGAGAAATTCTGTGAAGTTGCAGCTAGAGGCCAGTTAGGCGGCCACTTAGCTTGTGAAATTACAGTTACATCTGCACCCGTGTCAACAATTCYGGTGAGCACTACTCTCTGTCCCTGACATATCAAGGTACATTGACATGTTGGGCGTTTATCTGATATTGTCTGTGTCCACCAAATCTCCAGAGCTCCAGTAGAGCCAAACCCCTTCTCTCCCCTTTCTGTGTTGATAAGGGGCAGTGCGGAAGGTGTGGAGAAAAAGAGCAGTTGCGCAGTACGAGATCCCAGGGGCACAGTACAGGGCGGAAAAGGAGTCCATGCCATAATCTTGATTTCCCCTGTGAAATCTGAATCAATAACTCCAGAGACAACAAAAATCCCAGAGAGAGTAACAGAAGATCTCCCTAGCAACAATGCACTGCAGTCCACCCCCCAGAGGTCCAAATGTCCCCGTCGGTAACAAATGTACTGAGGAATCCAGGAGTGTTATTGTTGTGGTGGTAGCCAGGTCCACCCCGGCGCTGCCTGCTGTGGCTGGGCGCAGGGCTGAGGAATCTGCCCAAGGTTTACTTGAGTGGGCGGTGGGAGCATTTGTGTCTGCGCGCGGCCCGGTCTCGCGCTCCACGACCTGTTTCCCTGAACTGGGTGGCCGTCCAAGTCAAATTTAGATCGGCACTGATTAGCAAAGTGCCTCCCCTTGCGGCATTGCGGGCGTAGCCTCAGTGCCTTGGGCGGATTCCCCTTCAGGGTAAGGCAATCCTTTTTTAAATGACCAGGCTTGCCACAGCCAAAGCATGGTCCTGTTGCACCCGAGGGGGTTTTCATTGCTGCAAAAGTGGCAGCCATTCTCTCATATTTATGTTCAATAGTTCCGATACGATTGCAGGCTTCAATCATTTCTACAAGGGTAGGGTTAGGGTTAGGTAGGGATTTTAAAAGTTTCTTACAGTCAGGGTTAGCATTCTCTACTGCTGGTTTCAAAAGCAAAATATTCCGAGCCTCAGGGTGATCAATTTGCCTTTCAAGAGCTTGCTTAAGGTGTTGCCTCCCGAATGGAGGCAGGCGCCCTGGAACTGGGACGACAGCACGGCAACCCGGCCTCTCCCGGGTCACTCGGGCCAAHGACACACTRCACCACTATGGTGGATGGACGAAAATGGYGTTTATTATCTTATCTCSTGGGTTTAARTAGTGGGGRCTTTACTAYGTCAGGAAAAGGGGACTGTGGGATAGCTGGAGTTAGTAAGGAGTGGAAAAGTACTGGGTTTTTAGGAGGGGGCACATGCATACTTCGGGTGATTGCTTATCTTAAGGGAGGGTTAGGATTAGGGAGAAGTTTCAGCTCTGCTATTGCCTTCCCGTGACATCCCGTGATCTTCCGTTCGCCTGTCCCTGCCTGTCACATTAAGGCGACCAATAAATTGCATGCAGGATTCCTTTGACTCCTGAAAAATAGTTGTAAATGCCTTTTCAGGGGCTTTATCATCCGGGATCTTAAGAAGGGTTTGAGGTGCCGTTTCTCTTATCCCCTCAAGCGCTGCCCTCGGGATGTTTCTTGCCTGAGCTGCAGGCTCTGCTTTATTGCCTGTGCCCATGAGATGGTCTAGTGTAAGGGCAGCCATTTGCGGGTCGTTGTGGTCCGCATAAGTTACTTGCAAATTCTGAAGTCCCCTACGCCATTCAGTCTCCCATAAGGTATATTGTGTCGGAGTTAGGAAAAGTTGAGATAATAATTTCAAATCATGAGGAGTCATAACATAAGAAGCATAAACAGTAGTCAACATGCTATTAAAGTAGGGTGAGTGTATACCATGGTCAGAGACCATCCGGTGCAGTTCCTTTATGACAGTGTCCTGGAGTGACTTTATGATGCTATATATCCCAATCGCCTGCTTAATGAAAAGTATTAACTCTGTGTCTTTCAGCTGGCTCGAGAAGCCAGGAGCTACGTTCTGGTTTTCTTTGAAGGATATTTACATTCTTTCACCTTTAGCAGGTGGCTATGTTATGGTTCTGAGGAGAGAACATCTCGGCAGTCGCTTTCTATAGTTGAAGGCGAAGGGACACTTTTTTACCTTTATCTTTTTCTTGTGAGCTTTCGCCTGGTTTTTACTCAGCTGAGGGTGTCACAGTCTGGACAAACTTAGGAGGAAGACTCGAAGAGTTTCCTCTGCAAAAGATAGGGTTCAAAACTCCCTTTTGTTCTCCTTAAGAACTTTTCGTAGGAAAGTGAAAAAAACCTGTTTATTTAGCAAAACCCAGCTGCTGGAGGCGGTGCACGCAGGCACCAGGGGAAGGGAAAAGAAATAAAAATAAAAATGAATAATGTTCGATAATAAACCTCTCGTGAAGAGGATAACCTGAATGAATCAAAGTCCTGAGTCCTTGGTAGGTGTGGTCTTCTGCTCTGTCTCTAGCTAGCTGCTTGAGTACGGAGTAGGCCCTGTCTAGGCCCGGGGGGTGTAGGCTCCGGAGACATGGTATGTAGAACAGAGCCCAGTTGTCTGTTGTACAGTTCCAAAGGAAGAAGAAAAAAGAAAATGCAGTCCCAGGAAAAAAACTGTCTTCTTCCCTTGCCTCAAGCAGAGGAGGGAAAAAACCAAAAGCAAGTTTTACCTCTGTCCGAATATCC
>JACAXG010000103.1:2999184-3127559 GCA_018881555.1 Amblyornis subalaris | reverse complement strand
AGAATTTATTTTCTTTTCCACTGAAAAAGTAGGTAGGCATTGAAATAAGTTGCCCAGGCAGGATGTGAAGTCACCATCTCTGTAAGTGTTCAAGGGGCATCTGTATGTGGCACTCAGAGATATGGTTTAGAAGCGGTTACGGTGGTACTGGGTTGATGGTTGGACTGGGTGATCTTTAAGGTCTGATTTTCAAAGGAGACATGAAAAACGTCTTGGAAAAATCAAGCCAGGAACTAAAATCTGTAACTTTTATAGTCTTAGGGGACTTGAGTTTCATGGAACATTTATAATTTCCTTTCCTCGTACTATCCTTGGCATGGTTCACAGGCTCCCCCATGGAAACGTCTGTCTTTCACTTTCCATCAGGATGTAATTACCTCTCACTTAGTCTATGTTATAGGCGTTTAATGAAGCTTAAAGCTGTTAGTTACTTTTTTCTGTCTGTACAATTACCGTACTAGGGATTGAGAAAGGATGGGGAACTCAATTCATTACTTGGTACCATAGCTATAGGGTAAAATATGAATGGTTCTTGTGTTTATACCTGGTTATAACCTGGTTATTTCACATAAGTAATACATATGAATTTTAAAGACTCATGAGGAAAGAAATGTTTTTTACTGTGCCTGCATTTTTGTCATCATGTATTTACATAGACCACAGCATAGGTAATTAGCTGATTTTTTTTTAAAGATTTAATCACTTGAGCATTATTCTCTGATATAATTTTTATTTTGTATCATTTTTAAGTTATTCTAACCTCAACAGAACTATAATTTTATATAATTTATTCTTCATATAACTGTTAATGAATAAAGTATATTGACATTGTTGATCTGATTAATTACTCTTTTACAGAGTAAAAGAGATTTAACATATATTTTTGTTACTAACCAAATACCAGTGTAGAAATACGTGACTGAAAGTTTTCTGCAGGGATTTCAAATTAGTTTTAAAAAGGAAGTTCAAAATATTCCTCTTATTATTGTCATGTGACATTGTGAAATAACACAGGGCAATCAGCATAGAAGCCTAAGTCCAGCTCTCGGTGGGGAGACATTTAATAACAATGCATTTATACATTTTCTAATATGTGTACAATTGGCATTGATATTGACACTTACTATTATGTTATTCCATTGCTTATTACATTACATTGAAGTCTGGAGTTTATTACAGCTGAAAAAATTGTAATGTTAGAAAAAAATGCACATGTGAACGCCTTTAGTTCTTAGATCTCTTTTTGTGGCCTGTGACAGCCACATATCCTAGGAAGTATAGCACCAAGTTATTTTACGGGTTTTGATTGTACATCTGTTTTTGTGTGTCTTCATATTCTGGTTTCCATGTAGGATCCATGTATGAAAAGACTTATTTTGTGACCCTTATAAGAATGCAGTCACCCACTTCAGATTTCTTCTCTTGCTGTAGTTACTTGCAGTGTTGCAGTCGGTTTTGGCTGCTGCCATGACACAGTGTTGTCTGTATTGATACATGTTAAACTCCTCATGTCAGTACTACCATGGGAATTTCAAGAGCAGGAACCAGACAACGTATCATCTGGGTAGAGACAGTTATTTCTCCAGGGAATTTGAGCACCGATTTAGCTTCAGACATAGGCAGAATGTAAAGAGCAGTTTGAATTTCCTGGCTAGAACGCGTGTGCTTTATGCCCACAAGTGAACATACTTTTGTTTCTGGCTGCCTAGCTCTGGATTCACATTGGACAGCAGGTAGCTTGCAGGTGGAATGTCTGCCAGATACACAACCCAACTAAACATAATTTCTTTGTTATGTGACAGCAAATATAATAAGGCAGATATATGCAACCATTAATTCCTCTTTGTTTGCATCATTACAGACTATCCCTATATTCCTTTACAAGTTTGACTTTTAGAGTTGGAAACTTTCAGATCTGCAAAAATCTAAATTTGAATTATAACATCATATTAAAATTACTTATAGCAGACCAGTAAACACAAATATATTGTCCTGGATTTTGGTTGATGTACAAGAACGTGGAAATTTTTCAAACATTTAACTTTCTGCGTTGAGAGGTTCACATACTTCTGATTTTAATGTGCTGTATGGAGACAACACCTATAATTTCTTTAAAAGTACAATTTGTCCATTAAAGTCATAATTTGATACTTAAAGCTTTAGTGATACAGAACTAAAGCAGCTGTGTTCAATGCTTTTATCTAGGAGTAGACCAAACTACTGAAGAAAAAATACTTATTTGTGAAACTATACTGCAGTAGTCATTATCTGTTCCTCAACAAGCATGATAGTGATATCAACAGCTAGGTTTCTAACATTCTTTGGCCACCCATACATCTCTATTTGATGGTCAAAACTGTACTTGGTTATCAGTTCAATTGGTTCTGCTGATCTAAATGATTAAGAGACTTAGTCAAGATATGGGAGACCAAGGTACATTGTCTCCAATATAGGTCATGTCCCAGGTAAGTATTTTACGTGAAGTAAAACGGGTAAAACTAAGAATTTATTAGTCCTTCTGATTTCTGATATTTCTTTTTAATACATATGTGACCTCTGTCTCACTATTTCTTAGTCTCAAACATTACATATCATCCTTGTAACAAATTTGGTTGAAAATTCCTATGAAATAGCTGTGTATTCCTCAGGAATATTGTCTGTACAGATTTATAATTCTTTTGAAAATTTGACTTATAAATGATTTGAAAAAATGTTTAGAAAATCTTCAGCTAGCTAAAATGAGTATTAGAAACCATACATGTGTGCATATGCATGTATACATGTATGCACAAAATCTTAGTTATATAACTGACTATGTTCTCATCTCCTTATGTTGCACTGCAAATCAGAAATTTCAGCTTCTTGAAGGAAGCTGTCAGCTCCATGAATAATTCAAAAACTTACTCATGGAGTGTCAGCAAATTAATCTTGCTACGAGTTAATTTTGCTTGGACTTTTTCATCCCATTTTTTAGCATTCATGTAAAAGCACAACTTTATAGAGCTGGAGGGTATTTTGTAAAACTCGTGTCCTCTTTCGTTTGCAGTGCAGTAGGTAGGAATGAACTGATTTATTATTACTCCCTTTTGAGCATTTCTCATATTTGCTGTCCTGAGTACAATGAAAAACTCCTTTTAAGTATTTCTAGTACCATTCCTCTAAATCCCTTTGTTAATCTCATCTTGTATATGTACCCCCTGTATTGTATACTTCCTTTCCTAGCCCTTGTGGGGCAGAAAAAAAAATCAGCGTCAGTGCAAGTATGGTGTAGGTTTACTTGACTGTATAGTAATTAATATAAAATCTGTTGTGTCACAGTGGAAAGGCAACTAATTTGAATTCAAGTTTGTGATACATAGGCAACAGTTTGCATGAACAGTCAAGCCGCTGTTAAACATATTTGGTTAGGTATTTTATAGTAGTAGGCATCTCATGAGAACATATCTTTTGGTAAAAAGTAGGAAGGTATTGTTTAAAACAACCCTATTTAATAGTACTTCTCAGCAAATATTAGTTGCCTTGCTTTAATGTGCAGGTTACATTATTGATTCTGTGTGGCTGAATGTAGATTTTAAATTATTTATTCTATTCTTGAGATATATGTCTGTACATTTTGGGGTTTGTTTTTATGAATGATGTCCGATGAAGAAATAATAGGATAAAATTAATTTCTCGTTTTTACATTTGTTTGGTCATTCAGATTTAATGGCAGAGTACTAGTAAAGTTCCCAATAGAAAAAGGAAATAAATGTGTTGCACCCTATATAATCTCGTAAAAATGTGATTTAATTAACTGTAGGAAAATATAATCTGTTTATACAACTGTTTAAGCAATTTCAACCTGACCTTGCAGTGGCTTTGGAAAATTGTACTGCCATATCCAGGTCTTGACTTCACAGGGAAAACTGCCTATAAAAAATGTTTACTTTGTAGACATGCATTGAGAACATAACGAGGTATTTGCCTGTACAAGGTCACTTCTCGCTCATTTGTCTAAACGCTTTAGATTTGTTTTATTGTCAGGACTGATTTAGAGCCAGCATAAGGGACACAAACATAACTTGTACCTTTATGCCACGTCAGCAGATCAGCATGTCACAGGTAGATTGCCGCATGTTTCAAAATAAGTGTGGCTGGCTACATCTTCTGCCATTCACTGGAGTGATTCTAACTGTGCATTAAACCATGACTGGTGCAGCCCCTTATAAGGGTCTTAACATTCAAAAAGGAGACAGAGTGTGGCTATAGAGTGTACAGAAGAGTGCAACAACAACTTAAATTCATATTAGATGGTTAGATAAAAATATGGTTAGGTTAGATGAAAATATGTATACATGTATATGCGTGTGTGTATATATATATGCAGTTTGTGGACATTTAGCTTCTGTGAAATAATAATGTGTTTAAGCTGAGTGAACAACGTTTACTAGACATCTTACTCTTAATCATTCACTGTGTAAATAGGCTGGAACAAGTATATCAGAATATTTTTCAAATATTTGCTTTCATGAAAATTGAATTAATTTAATTTCCGTTATATGTTCTCTGTTCCCTTTTCCTGTGTATTCTAGCATGACATTAGTGCTTGTAGAAAATGAAATTTTCAAGAGAATATTATATAAATATTATTTTGAATTCTTAAAGGTTTATTGAGTAAGCTAGTTCTGACACTTATATTTGTCCAAGTGCATAGTTTGAATAGCAGATGTTTGAAAAATGTTGTTGTTGTGCAGTCATTTTTAATGAAGGGAAAAAAGGAGAAAAAAGTTAATCTTGTATGTTAGGGTTCATGAAAATAATCAACAGAAAGTCATTACCTGGAAAGAAAAGAAAGCTAATGTGTCAGCATGTTTGTCTCAAGTGGTCCAACTAAATTAGACTGATTTAATTTTATAGTTCAGGCCAAGCAGTAATATTTGGCAAGTTTAGTTAGAAGTGATTAGAGAGATATCAAACCACTTAAACAAACTTTAGCTACTTAAAAGCACCAACAGTCTGTATGAATAATGAAATGTGTCATTCTTATTTCCTTTCTATTATTTGGATGATTTATCTGAGTATAGAGAGCAATAAAAAATTACATTCTCTGCTTGGAACCCTGCTTTTATTTGTACAAACCTTCCATCTTGAAAGAAATACAAGTCTGTATAAAGGAACAGAATATACTCATGTAAATCTAGCCTAAATTAGACCTAGTATATCTAGGAATTATAATAAAAAAGAAATGGGAAGATAAGATAGAATACTTAGTGATAAATATGGCAGAGTGGCAGAGTATTTCCTCTTCTTTCTTATAAGTCAGGATATTAAATATATGGTTGGAATCCTAGACAGGATGAAATGATGAATCAAATGTTTCAGCAATGCAGAAGCAAGGACCTTTTTAAATAAAAAATGTGGATAAGGTGCTTGTCTGTCCTGTGGCAAATGAGGAGAAAAATTTTCAAGACCTTACCCAAAAGATACAACACTGATGGGGATATTTATGTCTGACAGATGTATTTTACTGTACTGCTAGGTAMTATCAAGGAATAAATATCAAGAAATCCAATAAAAGCAGAATAGAAATGATATTGCCAGAGACAATGTAGAAGTAGTGGAACCACCACCAAATAAAAGTCGATGTTAATACACAGTCCTAAAGGTCTCAATTGTAATATAAATTTGACTGCTTTTTCTGAAAAAGCCTGGTCCATCGGACCTGGTCCAATGATTTGTTACTCAGGCTGCGTGGTGCATACCCTGTCTGCCACATCAGCCTCCATTGTGACCATAACACAGTCATGACCATTTTACTGTGACATTTAGTTAAGTACAACAAATTCTGCACAGCCTTGTGTAGGATCTTAAGAGTTTTGAACTTATTACATCTTACAGAACAAAACCAAATCAAACCCAAAACCCCCCCCGATACATGYTTTAACATCTCTAATAATAAAATGTGTGGTTTTGTGATGCACAGAATTGTTTCTAATTATAGATCTTCCTTTCCGCTCACCTCATTGACATCCGTTTATACTGTGGGGCAACATCAAAAAACGCTTTCCTAAAGAGAAATTCCTAAYGACTGTATTTACTTTCCATATTATCTTCAAGGCTCAGGTTTATAGCAGCAAGGATGTGCAAGAGGGTAACAGATTTCTGTCTACTTCAACAAAACCTAATTGGAATAACTGTAATAAAAATACAATAGGAATTGAGATATRTTAAGTTTGACTAATTCAAATTTTAACACGTCTTTCTTCTCATATACTAAGATGGCACGAGTCAAAAAAGGAAAAGCAATTCTTTTACGAAATGAAAGTCAAAATTGCTATCCTACTCTGCTCAGTAGAGATGATATTTTAATACTAAAGGTAGATGAAAGCAGATGTATAGATCAATAGAAATTTAAAAAAATATATACTTGGTCATCTTCAAATCATTTTTCTATGACATTTTCAGAAATGGAGCTCTTTCTCATTTCCTTAATTGTGTTCAGGAACATACAACTCATATAAGCCATCTTTCTGGGTCTAGTCACACTACATAGAAGCAACAGAGGAGACAAGTATCTATGCTAGCTTTATTGGATGAACAAGCAATCTGAAAGACACTTTTAAGTAGTTTTTGTCACATACTCTTAACATTTTTATGTATTTGTCGAAGATGATAATAACTCTTAAAAAATGTGTTCGTTTTTTACAGTAGTCAATTTAAAATAAAAATGTATGATGCAAACAATTAATAATAAAAAGAAATTTGCCTGTGGATTTGTTCTCCAGCCTGTTTGATATAAGGTTATGTGTATATAAACATCCAAACTTATTTTCTCTCAAGAGGGATGTAAACTGTTTACATTTGAATATCCTGATGGTTTTCATATTTGTTTTGGTTCTTCCATAATTAAAATGCTAAATATAAAGGGAGAGGGTTTATTTTTAAACCGAGTTCTACATTATCTTGCTCTAACTTTTAAATTCCATAAATTATTTGCAAAGTGGTTTAAATTAAGCCCTATCTACAGGATGCTACTATGGAAATCCTTTTGTCATGATCGCAAAAGGGTCACACCCTTTTGTGGTACCTAAGGAGGACCTGTTGTACAGGAAAAAATGACAACGAGTATGGCAACCCAAAGTCTCTGGCAGATTTAAAACTTTGGAAGAATATGCTTTCTATAAACTCTCACGTGACTTTTGACACTATCAGGAGTGTTCTGATCTGTAGTTCTTAATATGAACTGTGGAAAAATAAATATCCTGTTATGAATTGTTATCTGACCTTTCATCTAACTGTCAAAGAGCTGTTATACTTCTGTTTTAAGATTTAATAAAGCTGTAACCTGGAGCTCGCTGGAGGTTAACAAAGCCTTTACTTTAAAGAAAATAAAATTCAATGGCAGATGAAGGCACTTATTACTGTACAAATAAAAAAATAGTTTTTGTAGTCTGAAGGGAAACATTAATGGATTTTGGATTCATGGTGTGTGCGAATAAAATTACTTTAGATACCCTACAGTTCAGGTGAAACCTGAGTCACATGTAAAGTAAAAGTACAACAAAACACCTGATAATTCTTAAACATTCTTAAAAATTCTGAGCACACTTGAACCAGTGCTTCAATGAAAATGAATATAAGTGTCGATTGTACAATAGGATACAGTATAATCACAGGTTCTCAAAGGTATAAGCTCAGCTGAAATATTCTGGCAGACTACTACTATTTTTTGACAGAAGATCTCAGGAGTCCATCTAACTAGTCCAGTCATATAAATACTTCACAATACTCTTTCCTAGTTAACTGAAATTGATTAGTAGAGTATTGCTGAACATTCAATAAGCTCACAGTGTGTACACTTACACACACACACACAAAGATATTCCTAAACAATAATTTTACATCAAATAATCTTTCTGTATTACAGAGAACATTTCCAAAACTCTTACTTGACAACTTTGTAGCTTACTGGGCATTAAAACCTTTCACTGTTTGGTAGTGTACTCTTTTGAATGTGATAAGAAGTATTTTTAAAAACTTTTTCACACTTCTGTGTGTTATTTTTGTATGCTTTAACACTTGGTATTTTTTTTGTACACACAATCTAAAAGAGTCAAATGTCAGGTTAAAAGATAATGGYCAGGGTTTCAAAAGTAATTGTAAGTCAATCTTGATGGCATGTATGTTATTTGAAAAATACCATCCTGCACAGCTTTATGCCTGTTGGTGTTGTAAAAACACCCTCTGGATCCATTATATGTGAAATATTTCCTTTTTGAGCTCAGTATTTGTTGTGTGTAGTACATACACATAGTATGCTGGGTTGACTCTGGAAAATAACAGCTGTAGGATAAACAAATCCTATGCTATAAAGGGCATTGAAGAACAGTATGCTCATGCAGGCTCTAAAACCTCAAAGCATGGTGTTGGGAGTACTGATTATCATAAAGGTGGAGCAGTAAAGGGTGCAAACAAATAATTTCTGTGGCTGGGCAGGATAATGAAGATCAGTAATTGCACATTAAAGGTGTATGTGAGGGACACAAATCTTTCACCTTCCTTTTCATTTAGTGACAATTAGAAGTACCAATTCCAGGACGAGTCCAAGAAAAGAAGGCAGTTAGGAAAAGGTATCCATATAGTGGGGAAGCAGGCTGAACTTGAGCTACAGAGAAGAGACAGCTGTTCTGGCCACAGAAGGAACATTCTGTGGTGGGTAGCCACTTGAATGGAGAGGAGTTGTGAAAAACTGGGGAAGAGAAAAGTGTTACTCTGACAGTATCATCTGTATTTAATCTGTGGAGCACGTCACCACATGATGTGGATGCTAAAAAATTTACGGATGGTTGAGAACTGAATGGGCAAATACACGGAAGGAAAATGTACCAAAAAGCTATTGAAATTGCTGAAGGCAAGAGATTTAACAAAAAAAAAAAAGAAAAAAAAAGAAAAAAAAAGAACAGCCTTTGCCTGAATATCCAATTTTAATATTTATGTCTCTGATACTATTGGATATGAGATATTTGGGTTGACTTTTGATCTCACCCAGAAGGTGAGATTTGATTTTATGAAAAGCAGTATTGAGAACATGGTTCTCAGTTTATACATTATATTGATAAACCAATGGTTTGTATTGTGTATGTCGATACATCACGGTGTGCAGTCAAATTAGGAATTTAAGGATTACCTTTAGTCAAYAGAAGTGGTTTAGTCCTGATCCCAGGAAATTAGAAATTATTTAATATCTTTGCTTCTTCCTATAAATGCGTAAGAGAATAAAGGAGTATGCTGAGTAGCAGTGCTGTAGCACAGCAGAAAAAAACTAAACTGGTATCTTGTCAAACTAAATACTGGATTTGGATCTGTAAATTATTGCTCTCTGTCACAAAAGTGTGACTTAGTTTACTAAACTATTTTCAAGCAATGTCTGCTTGCTTATGATTTTGCAAACAGTTTAAGATAAATTCTGAAGAGATGGAGAAAAGAACAATGCAAGCTATTGGAATAACAGTTTATGAATATATTTAGGATATTTTCTAAGTTAGGATTTAAAAGAGCTTTTTTTCCTTCAGATTTACAAATTTGACTCTGTTTGYATTGGTTGTATAAATTCTGAGAAAAATCCCATCAAAATCTCCACTGTATTTTCTTGAATAGAAAACATTGATCAGTTGTTTCAGTTTTTGCCTTTGGCTTCAGAAAATACCTTAGGCAATGCATTGTTACACTTGTGTAAATTTGTCAAGCAAAGTATTATAGATGGTCTTTTATAAATAATTTGTTTTCAGTTTACTAGAATGGATTAAACCCACTTCAAATTACTAAAGAAACAATCCATATACCTAGATTAATTTCTGTGCTTATTCTCACATCTGTCTCTCTGTCCCTCTGCAAAATCTATGAGGAAGAAGCCACTATATGGGTAGTTGACATCATGTAGATTTACTTTTTTTATTTCTTAATTCTTTATTCGTTCTTAATTTTTTATTTCTTAATTTTTATTTCTTAATTATGACAAAAAGTTAGGAAGCAAAAGCATATTTCAGCTATCTCTGTCTTCCTAGAATTCATTTTGGGTCTATTCCATTCTGGCGTATGCATACAAGCCCTTGTGTATTCATATGTGTGTATGAAACACACACGTGTGTGCTTACACGGGTACCCATGCAAATCATAGACAGCCTTTCTTATGCAGGATGCATTTTAATATTCATCTGTTGTTTGCCCTTGATCAACTCAATGTACAAGCAAGGACTTCCAGAAGCTTGTCCATACATTCAGATTTGAATATACTTTCRGATTTAGCTATAGAAAGACAATATAATGAGTGTTTTAATTGACTTTGCCTATGTGGTTGGAGTAGATTAATCTCTTTGAAATGGAGTATCATCACAGAATACTAGAATATTTTCTGTAGTTAATTTTGAAACTAACAATGCTTGAAAAAAAAATGCATATCCAATGATTTTTTTTTATAGAATGGCAGTTTTTCTTCAACTATCAACTGAAGGAAATGAAAAATGCCATAATGTCTGATCAACACACAGCAGGTTAGAGGAATGGTGGCAGTATTACTGATATCTGAGGTYGTCGTTTTCCAAAATTACCTAGAAACTAAAAAACACTCAGTATAAGAGACAACCTTTCCAATTTAAATTTAATGTAAAGTGAAAGCAGAAAAGCCTTGCATATTTTGAGTAAGTCTTTTTTGTTTTTGTTGTTATTTGACAAAAATGGTGTTTATATTGAGTGCTCCAGTTTTTCATTAGATTTCCTTGGAAAGCAGAACAAATCTATACGCCAGTATAAAAGCAGCCTTCTAAGGTCTATCAAATTCTTAAAAGTACACAACTGATCAAAAACTTCATGAATCTTCAGGGAATGACATAATAAGAAAAACTGTTTCCTTTTTTTCACTTTTGTAAGTGAATCATAGAATCATCATAGAATCATAGAATGGTTTGGGTTGGAAGGGGACCTTGAAGATCATCTAGTTCCAACCCCACTACCGTGGGCAGGGACACATTCAACTAGACCAGGTTGCTCAAAGCACCATCCAACCTGGCCTTGAACAGGGGTGAGTCATCCACAGTTTCTCTGGGCAACCTGTTCCAGTGCCTCACAACCCACAGAGTAAAGAATTTTCCCCTAATATTTATCTAAACCTACTCTCCTTCAATTTGAACCCATTCGCCTTTGTCCTGTCACTACATGCTCTTGCAAATAGTCTCTCTCCATCTTTCCTATAAGTTTCCTTCAGACAGTGGAAGCTCACAATTAGGTCATCCCGAAGCCTTCTCTTTTCCAGGTTGAACAATTCCAATTCTCTCAGCCTTTCCTTGCAGGAGAGGCTCCATCCCTCTCATCAGCTTGGTGCCTCTCCTCTGGACCAGGTGGTAACTGTGTTCCTATTTTTCCCCAATCCATTGTCTTAATCAATATCACATGTGGTTATTAAATCACACCATGTAGTTACCACCATGCAACTGATATTACTTGCGTGTTACTTGAATGTAGTCATATGGTAGTGATAAGCATAAGGACAGAAACTCCAAGAAATAAAATACTGTAACTACACTAATTTTATGTGAGTGGAATTATTCATATAGCTGTACTTCAGGATTGGTTGTATATATTTAAATTCCCTCATGCAGCAAAGTGGAAGTTAGAGGATGTACACAGAAGTATGTATCGGCAAGGGAAGAAGAAATAGGAGGCAGAAGAAAGGATTAATCAAGTGTGGTAAAATTAAGAGATTCAAAAAGGATTATGAGATGGAAAAATTGAAAGAGAGAAAAAAAAGCGCCATCCATGTTTCATATAAAAGAGGTTTCTTAGCTAATAGATGTATTAGCCTCAGGCAACAATACGTTTTAAAAATGAAAAACAATACATAATTTTTAGATCACTAAAATTAAAATGGTGACAGCACTAGCAGATATGATATATTGCAAAGAAGTATTCTAGTCTTCTGAATAAATCATTGGACAAGGACTCTTTGATTTTTAGCACTCTTTGCAGTTGCCTAGCTGTGAATATTAATGATTTATTGCTTTTAAATGGAAGTTATTGGAAAACCAACTCAAATGAGAGCAGCCCTGAAAAGGATGTGGGGTTTCTGGAGGATGAGAAGTTTGGCATTACCCATCGGGATGCAGCTCAGAGAGCCAATTGTATCCTGAGCTGCATGAAAAGAAACGAGGCCAGCAGGTTGAGGCAGGCGATTCTTCCCCCCTACTCCATTCTTGGGACATCCCACCTGGAGTACTGGTACAAGTATCTAATTTTTAAAAATTTCCTGGATTTTGATTCTTGCTACTAATACACTATATTTAAATAAACATTGTTATTAAAAAAAGCTTTTCTGATAGTAATCAGCTTAATTATGGAAACAAACTTTTTTAATATATAGTTTTGGAAAGGAAAGAAAAAGGAAATGAGAGTCAAGAAAAAAATTGTGGATAGAGCAAGCGATAGGAAAAAGAAAGAAAAGAGAAAAAAAGACATGAAAAGCAGGACAAACCCAACAACTGTACTACTTGGGTTTTTAAAGTGTCTAATGCAGGACTATGAAAAGTTTTAGAAGAACAGAGATGTACTCTGAAATATACCTAGGTTCTTAGAGTGATTCTGGCACTTTATTCATGTGGAACTATACTGAATATACTTTATTACCTTTCAGTGGAAACAGGCACTTGGTTTACTTCCTCTGAAAATCTTTGCTAGAGGAACTATAAATCTATTCTCAAAAATTATGATTATCTTTCACATCATTGGAAGATAAATTCTAGCATATTTAGCAATACCAGCAAGGTGTTATTTATGCAGGTGTGAGTTTTCACAGTGCCACTATAGATGCAGCACGTATGTGCTAGCAGAGAGGCACAAGTACACGGCACATTCATTTTTATATGATTTATAGGTTTAAATGTATCTTGAAATATTTAAGTATGCTAAAAGTGCTTGAAATATCTAGAAACTACTCATTAGTTGTCCCTTTATTACTTTATCAAATTAATGAAGGACTATAAATTTTATATTAATTTAGAAATGCTTTTGGACTCTTAACGATTATGATCTTTCATGGTGTGGTGGTGACATTAAATAAACACAATTGCTGGATGCTAGAATTCTTTTAGAAATATTTATTACTTACAATAAAGCTGTCTCTAAACGCTATAATGATACTATAAAAATTACAGTACCAGGAGAGAAAGGTCTTTAGGAAGAAGTGGTTTCAGGCTCATAGTAAGGCAGAGCAAAAYGGATAACACACGCTGATTCTTGAAAATGAGAGAAGAGAAAGGAAGAAAGAGAAGGAAAGAGAGAGAAAACAAAAAAGTATCTCCTCAATGCAAATTAAGTTGGCAGTTTCTAGTTGTTGACCTGAGATTCATTAGCTGGGTATTGGTAGCTAAATAAACTCTAAGGAGCATAATTGGTGACACAAAATACAGGTAAAAGTTGATGGATTAGCGTGGAATTATTGATGTTGACAGCCCTGCGTTTTCCAGGGAAACATTGGTGTGTAGTTAGGAACAGATGCTGAACAATATGGCACATCTGATTTCATGCTGCTTATGCAAGCTGACCCCTGGCTTTCTGTGTGAGGTCAAAAGATTTCTGAAATTTCAGTGAACAGGGACTGTGGACATGGAGGTTGACAGCTCAAATCAGGTGTGTGTTTTTGCCTTTCAGCAAATATTTGATCATCATGGGTTTAAATAAAATCTAAGGCTCAGCAGAGAGCGCCTGAAATGTTAGTTGAAGAATTTTGCTGCTTTAAAAGATGTGTTATATAATCTGTAGTAATTTGCTCTTAATCTATTCTTATTCTCTTCATTTGAAGGGTAGAAATTAGTATTGAAAGTTATTCTCACTATTGAAAATTGATTTCAACAAAACAACTTGTAATGCACAGTTTGGGAAAGGATATAGAGAAAGAAACTACTAGTTAGCTAGAATTACATKTATTACCTGAAGTACTATATTTATTTTTAAAATTGCATAGGAAAAATAATGATCCATCCAAATAAAGATTGAATTTTCATTTAAAACTTAAATAACTGTTCTCTCTGTCCCAATAATCTGCATGCTGACTTTTAACATTTAAATACTGTTACTTAACCAAACCCACTGTGGTTTAGAATCTAGCTGTTAACAGAGACATTTGTCTCTAGCTGTTTTCTTTCATGCACTTTTGCTACAGATATGGAGAAAGGGAGCTAAGATAATTGACAGCTAACTATTTAAAACCCCTGTTTCTCCATGACCTTCACTAAAACTAACATTGTTGGGCTAAATCACTTGATGACATAATTATCACATATCAGACCCGTTTTATTTGTTATTTCTGGCAACAGCAAATAATACTGGTGTAGGAAAGAATGTAGACCAGAGCAAGGGTATAGTGGTGCTGCCCTGATGCTGGCCCATCTTACAGATTCAAGATTCCAAGCTTTTGAGGGCTAGGTGATAGCATTATGGTAGCATTGAGTTGGAGAAGGACAACAAAGGTTTAACACCCATAGTGGTGGGTGTTAAAGAAAGAAGACAAAATTGTCCCTAACCACTGGCACGACAAAACTTTCCTAGATCCTGGAATATCCAGAAAAATACAAGGTGAATCTTAGGCCCTGTGCTCTTCAACACCTTCACGAATGACTTGGACACAGGACTGGAAGGGATACTGAGCAAGTTCACAAATGATACAATACTGGGAGAAGCTGTTGACTCCCTTCAAGGCACACAGAAACCTTGACAAATTTGAGGACTGGGTAATCACCAAACATTTRAAGTTCAACAAAGGCAGGATTCTGTACCTGGGATGGGGCTATCCTGGATGTACAGACAGACTGTGGAATGAGGTGCTGGAGAGCAGCACTGTGGAAAGGGACCTGGGGTCCTGGTCAATGGCAAGTTGAATATGAGTCAGCAGTGCCCTGGCAGCCAAGAGGCTCAGCCCTGTCCTGGAGTGCATCAGGCACAGCATGGCCAGTCAGGCAAGGGAGGGGATTGTCCCGCTCTGCTCTGCACTGGGGTGGCCTCACCTCGTGTGCTCTGGGCAGTTTTGGGCACCACAATATAAGAAGGATATTAAGGTATTGGAGAGTGTCCAAAGGAGGGAAACAAAGATGGTGAAGGGTCCTGAGGGGAAGCATTATGAGGAGTGGCTGAGGTCCCTTGCTCTGCTCAGCCTGGAGAAGAGGAGACTGAGGGGAGACCTCATTGCAGTCTACAACTTCCTTGTGAGGGGAAGCATAGGRGCAAACACCGATCTCTTATCTGTTGTGACCAGTGACAGGATCTGAGGGAACAGCCTGAAGTTGAGTCAGGGGAGGTTTAGGTTGGACATCAGAGAAAGTTTCTCACCCAGAGGGTGATTGGACACTGGAAGAGGGTCCCCAGGGAAGTGGTCACAGCACCAGCCTGACAGAGTTCAAGAAGTGTTTGGACAATACTCTTGAGCACATGCTGAGACTCTTGGGGTTGTCCTGTGCAGGGCCAGGAGCTGGACTCGATGATCCTTGTAAGTCCCTTCCAACTCAGCATATTCTGTGATTCTGTTATGAAAAGCAAAAAATAACATGCTTTGAAAAGTCATCTAATTTGTGTAAAAAAAGTAATCCCTAGAGGTTAAACCATTGTTTAGTGTTTCTTGATCACTCCTGCTCCTTTCTCCAGATAATGCTGTCATTTATAAATAGGATATTAATACCAAAGTTCATAATTCAGTGAATTATGGCTCATAAGTATGACCATGGCTTCCTTCTGTAAATTACCACACCACTTTTCATGATGAGGTACAATACTATAATCAATATCAAAATGAAAATTTGGGTTTTCAAAGAGTCAAACTGAATAATCCATCAGAGTCCAAATTCTACCTACATTTGTAAAATTACAGGTTAAAATTAAAATAAGGCTTTATGCAGCTCTGTRAGAATCAGAACTGAACTCAAAATCTGGATCAGAAAACTACTTTTGATACTGAGAATTTAAAGGAAAGAGAAAACAATTGCCTGAGATACAGTGTTTAATTTCATTTTTTTAAAAAACTGTGACTGAGGTATTCAAGGCAATGTTGGTCATTCCACACTATCATACTCATAAAAGGAGACAAAGTATCCGTGGGAAAGATCTATCATTTTAGACTACCTTTTTTCTTAGTATGAACAATATAATTATCAAAGATTCATAGAATTATAGAGTAACCTGGAGTTGGAAAGAACCCACAAGGATCATTGAGTCTGACTCATTATATCTGACAGAAGTATTCTAGAATAGTATTTCTGCTTTCAATTATCAGTGGAGAGCAACAGATTTTTAATACTCAAGAATATGTTCTGAAGCCTTGTTATAGTCTTTTTGTTGTAAGCTCTAGAATGTATTCACCTTCAATTGATTAAAAGAGCTTGCTTTTATTTTCTGGAGTGATAAGCTTTTACATATAGATGCCATTAAAATGCCACAAAAATATTCGTTGCTCATCTTACAAAGAAAATTGTATTAATTTTCTGACAAGGTAAAAAAAAGTAGACAAAGATGAAATCTAGAACAACATATAAAATAGAGAATATAATCAAAACCATAAACCAATACAATTTTCTAGAACAGGCAAAATTTTCTTTACTGGCAAATTTTCTTTACTGGCAAAAACAAACCAATGTAATGAACATCTTGTGCTAGACAAATTTTATAGGAAATTACATTGTTTATTACTTAAAAAATGTCTCAGAATATTCTAACTGCTGTCATAAGAAAAGCCTCTGTGTGATGGTAGACGATAAAATTGGGAAGTATTGTAGAATGACTGCTTTGATCCCAGGCTTTCCTTACAAAGGTGATTTATTCATACATTGCTCTGTAGCACTCAAGGACATACGGTATTTATTGCTCTATAAAGCAGCACAGAGAGGAAATAGAAGGAGTTGTTTACAAAACTGTGTTTGTTTTTAATATTGTGATATTCCAGTTAACCTCACGAGCTAGGTGAATAGACCTAGGATGGGAGATAGGAGCCAGAAAGCAGGCCAGCAGCAGAATGGAAAGTCTTGAGAAGTAAAGGAGGTAGTAGATGAAGAGGCAGGCCAGTAGCATTAGCTTTCAATTCTTTTGCTTTTACAATTTTGTTTTGTTTGTAAATAGACTGAAACAACATTATTTCTGTGGGCAATGTTTTGTTTAGACCTTCTGAGCTAATCATATGTTAAGCAGACAAGGAAAGCCTGTCAAATAGTAAGAATCTTTAACCCAATTTAAATTGAATAAAATATCTGATGTTTTTCTACATACAGCATATGCTTGTGAAGTCCATATTTGCAGTATCGATTCCATTGAAACAAAGATACTGATCATATATTGCAGGGAATATGTTTCTGTGTTTATACTCTGGAACTGGTTGACCAATTCCAAGGAGTATTCACAAACCCCAGTAAGTTCCTGAAGAGTGTGTGAAAATAAGGAGCTCTACAGACAAAAGAGACCCTATAAGTATCTCAAGTAAAAAGAAGGCTTTACTTGGCCGCTCTTGTAGAATTTGCTTTGGAGAGAGTCCTTCTAYATGTTTGAACAACATGGAAGAGCTCCAATCAGAGCTCGTGCCTCCATTAATATCAAAATCAATCCTCAGTTAGACACATGCTGCAAGACATCCGGAATTAGTAGCCCAATACTTAAAGCATTATTTGGTTTAATGTCTTCTTTGTTAACATTGCTTTGTCATCACTGTGCATATCAGATTTCTTGACTTCCCCTTGCTTATCATTTCTCTGAGGAAATAATACAATGGTGACTCAGGGGTAAAATCTTTCAAGAACCAAAAAAGTTTGTGTTCGTAGAACTCATATAAATGAGGAGGGATTTTGAGGTGAAAGACATGATAGACTCAATGCCACACATCAACATAAAATAATTTGTTTAATTGAGCAGCCCTCCCCTCACCTCCTACAGTGATACAAGTTAACAAGGTAAACTCTTGGCAAGCCTGAAAAGGAAAAGTAGGCTTTTATACTCTTTTGTGGGGGGTTTTGTTTGTTTGTTTTCTTTTTTYCATTTCTAACTTGACACACTGTTATGATGCAGTCTTTATGACGTAGGGAGAAAGGAAGAAATGAAGGGTTGCAATATCCTAAAGATAATGAAATACTGCAGATTGGCCAAGTTAAAATTACATTGATCATTAAACAAACGTTGACACAAGGATACACCTGAGAGTGAGAGAGAGAAGAGACATGCTTAGACATAGGTACTCCAGACATTTTCCCTAGGAGAGTATTGGAATTGAAAGTCATCATAGTTGTGTGCCCAAGAATCAGGACGTTAGGTCAGAAAGATGAGCGGGAATCAGGGTTCTGTGCCTTGATCAGGAGGGTTTCTATGGTAGTGGTGGTGGAATTCAGAGAGTTTATTGTTGCTTGTTTGAGGATTTTTTATGAAAAGTAAATTGAAAGAATTTCAATATATTTGAGGACAGCAATTCAGAAAATGATTTCTCAAGCAAGATTGAGATTGGTTTGTTTGTTTAGAATAATGTATCATCTTCTTCCCATAATTTCTTYGGCTTTTTTACTGTCACACTTATTATTTTCCTTGAGATAAAAGACCCAGATATTTATGAATCTTAACCTGAAATAGAAGAGTAGGAAGTAAAACTCTTCATTATCTTTCCTGAAGTTGAACGCTAATTTTCACTGAGGTAATCTGAGAGAAATTGTCAGTAAATACTCAATGAAGTGTTACTACTCTGCATGTTCCGTATTAATCATATGGAAGAATAATTACTCAGTAGATTATGATATCCATTTCATGTCAGTTAACAACTACGGGGGATTATGAGAAACTGCAGGTGAATTAAACACTAGAGTGTGGAGTATCGCAACTTTAGATATAATTTCACATGGATAGATGTGTAACAAACATGTACTAACTGAGCTGCTCAGACTCAGCAACAGGGCTTTTCTTGATCCTTTGAGAAAGATAATCTGTTGAAAATATGTTCCATCTGAGTCAAAAAACATGTCTTCTGAATGTGTTTTCAATATAAGTAAAATTTAGTAAATAATAAAGATTAATAGATTAATAGATCAATGCAATCTGAATAGACCTGACAGAGATTTTATGATTGGTTTTCTTGAAAAAACCTATAGGGATGCCTGACATGAGTGGAACAAAAAATTTGTTCTGGCCTGGGAAAATTAGCATATACGAAATGACTGTTACCTTTTGCAAAAGATTCAGTCAGCCTCTCTGTCTAAGGAAGATTAAAAAACTGGATGTATGACAAACATTAATTGCTTGAGAGGTTTATTTGTTTACATAGACAGATATATAAATGAAAAAGCTAATTAGGTAATAAAAAAGGACTCACATAGAACAACAAAAATTTTAGTATTTTGTATACAATCCAAGGTAGTAAATATAATGGAATGGCACAAAAGGCTAACTCCTGTTTAGTATTAATTTTTTTATTGTAGATGTCTGATTTCATGCCTGATGATTTAGTTTATGATAATTATTTTAAAAACTGTGATGCAATATTACTGGTTTTGATATACATTGAGTATTTGCTGGAAAAGGTAAAACTACTTTCTCAAAGTCTGCAATATTTATTTCAACAGCGTTCACAATGATCCAAATAAGAACAGTGTGCATCCTTGAGAAAGGACTGTAGCCTTTTTCCTTGTGAAATTTCTAGCCTCTTAGGAAAGCATCTTGTTAATGGAAGTAGTTTGGCACTTTTGACTGTGYACTTCGTTAACACATTACGGGGATGCATGAGCATGGTGATGAAAAATCCTTTCTAGTAATGGGAAAATTGATGCATATTAGGCACATTACACAGGACTGGTTTGTTTTGGTTTTTTTTATTTTTTACCCAAATAGTTATGTCTGGGATTTAAGGATATTGAAAATCGGGTGATTTGAGGCACCTGTTATGTTTTTAAAATCTACTAGCACATCCTCTTKTGGAATAGTTGTTCTTAGTAATGCAAACATGTTAAGACAAAAACAATGTATGTTGTTAATTGTCAAAGGTTAACCTGGAGGCAAATTCCAGAGCCCCATGCTTAGCTCTTCAGAGGAGAGGAGACAGCAAAAACAGGCTGCAAACTTAGAAAATGATTAAATAATTTATTTTACTAACTCTACTAAGAACAGAAAGAATAAAAAATAATGAAAATATTAAGGCATAATATACAAATATCACTCTCCCCCCATACCTTCTGATCCTTCTCACTGATCACGCAAAGGACATAAACATGACATTCTGATCTTATGATTAAGAGTTCTTATTGCCACCTCATGGGACGAAGAGAGTTCTTCCTGTAGTGTAGTGGGATCCATCCCATGGAAGACAGTTCCCTAAGAAATATCTTCAGCGTGGTTCCAAACTTTCCACAAACACCACAGCCTGCCCAGGTTTTTGCAGTGGTGTATCCTCTCTCCCACAATACACTCYGCAGTTTGTGGGTCACAAGAAAAGGTCTGTTGGGGTTAAACATTTTAAGAGTAAGTCATTCCRGCCTAAAGGCACTCAGGTACAGGCTCCTGCTTTACTCATAATCTCCAAAGGCTGCAAAGGCTGCAAATTTCACCTGCACACAACATAAAAGTGTTCTTATTTCAGGCTGGTGAAATTCTCACTCCCCCATGGCTCATTCTGTGATTTAAAAATATATTTAGTTTGGTATTACTCCAGATCACACAGCACAGCTCACAGAAAAAGATGGATCTCGATGCTGGTAAAGATGGCTTCCCTGGCACTTCCTGCCACTCCTTGTCTTCTCCTCTGTTTGGATGCTGGCTCCATATTTAGTCTTTCACGTGACTGCTTTCCTTTCTCTCTAGCTTAGAGAAGAGGTTAATATTTGYAGAAAATGCCTACAAAAGTATTTATAACAGTTTGCATGCTCCCACTAGATAATGCAGCTATAATGAGGCTTGCTTTCCTGGGCCCAAGGCTCCTTCTCCCCCATAAGCTCTGCACTGGCAGCCATCCAAAATTTTGAGTAAGTTTCTTGGCTGCTATTAATTCTTATCTAGAACAGCAAGGTCACTCTTCGATCACCTTCAAAAGGGAGTGCTTTTCTTCTCTGGCAAAATCTCGGCTCTCTCTCTCTGCATAGCTTGGCTTGGCTTAGCTTAGCTGCTTCTCTGTTTGGCCTTGGTCCAGATGGCATCAGACCAGCTCCTSTCAGGTCTGGAACGGCACAGGACCGGTGGAGGGTGAGGCTGGCTGCACCCGCTGGCCCTCCTGGGCCGTGGGCCCCTGGCCAGGGATGGGGGTAGAGCCACTCCCTTGCCAGTGGTCAGCAGGGAGCCAGGGAACAAGAGAGGAAGTAAGAGCAAGTCTGCGTCACTTCCTAGGCATTTTTTCTAACATTCCTTTCACAGAGACGTCCCATGAACACTAAGTGGCTCATAGAATTGTCCTTTACCTGTTTTTAACCAATCAAATTTGTCTCACACCGGGTCAAACTGTGACRTTAGTCAAGCAAAACTCTTCTTAATTCAAATCATTCAACATTTGYTCTCTATATGCTCCACTTTCTTAATGCTGAAGTGTGACAATAACAGCTCACTGGCTCAATCTTAATTTAACTTTATAGACTATGAATTATGACATACCTTGTCCTTAGACTGTCAGTTGGCTAAAGTTATATTGCAAAATATTTGTTAATTTTCTAATTTAAAAAATGAATTTTTTAATAAGAAAAATATATTCCCACGTTGTAGAGGGAGAATATTGTATATGCTGTATAATTAGTGTCATTCTTACACATGCGCTAGAGAATGTAAAATACACGGTACAGTTATCACAGGGAATTTTTGTTTATCAAATCAGATCAGATACTTGGATACTCCATGTTTCAAAATAAATTCATATGGACGATAAAGAACAGAAAATCTCAGTGAACAGTGGGAAAAAATTTGTCCCAAAATACCTGTTCTCTTTCTGACCTTATTTCTGCTCCCGAATTCTAAGTGAAAACTTGCAAAATGTCTCCAGCAAATAAATCTTGGAACTAAAGCTAGCAGCACTAAAAAATACAGAAAGAATGAACTCCGTGAAAATACTGGGTTTATGACACATTATAATTTTCTTCACATCACTATCTCAGATGACCCGTAATTTTCCATAGATAATAACTAGCTTTCTCTCTCTTGCTGTTTCTCCAAAGCTTATTCACTTGCTAATAACTTTTCCTCTGCATGGATGCCAACCACACTTATCTCTCACATTACCTAGACAATTAATGTAATTAAGTTAGAGTCAAAGCAGTTGTACTCAATTTGGGTTTGCTTTTGTTTCAGTGTGAATTTGTTTCAGTGTTTGAGTTTATCTCTTTAACTATACCAGTTGGGCTAATAAGTGATATTATTTTTTCTTGTATCTTTGCCTTCTAATTTCCAGCTAATTACTTCTGTTATTTTTCATATGTCATGAAGGAAAGGTGGCGAGAAGATGATCTCTGTAAATCTTCATTGATGCTGCCAAATTATCAGAATGTAAAGACAGGGGAGAGTCACAAGATAAGAGATATGGTAGCAATACTGGCTTGTGAAATTCTTGTCAAACTTTGCAGTCATCATCCTTTTAGCATTACGGTTGAATTTTTACATCACTACATGACTGAAATAACCCATTTAAAAAAGCACAATTTGCTGGGGAGTACAGCTGATAGATGTGAACTGTGACTGGGGATTTAGAAAAGTTACTCCTTCAGGCTGACTGTATTGCTGTGAACCTGGTTCTTGCCAGGTTACAACCAACCAACCAATTGTCCTCTGGGGGTTACTTACAGTAATMTCGAGGAAAACCAAATTTTTAAAAAGCAGCATCAATTTTATAAAAACAGATTTATGCTTTTTATTTTGATTTCACATCATGTTGGTCACAGAAGTTCCCRTATGCCATTACTACTCTATCTCACTAGGTGAAAAACTTGGCCTTGTGTTGCAGCACGTAAACAAAAGTTGTTTAATTCTCAGACTTATTATATAAAAAATAATTCAATCAAGTGAATTTTTGATTTTATGTTTTTCTACTTGTGTGTATTGTTTTTCACACTGTACTGTAACTTAACATGTTCTTTTCTGATTCCTCATGAGCAAGACTATTCAACTTCATTTACCAGGCATTAAGTTTAAAGTGAGAAAAACCACAAAGTAATGAGATTACACTAAAAGAACGGAAAGTTGGGGTTATCAGAAGACTAGAAGAGCATTTATAAGGTGTTAGCAAGGAATGCATGAATAAACATCTATTACAAAATCTTATTGAACAGAAATTTCACAAAGTCATGGGCACATCTCTGCTGCTATGGAAACTGGTTTTTGGGTAGTCATAGAATCAGTGCACTGAAGTGATTACAAGCAGGGAAATACATGTGAAATACAATATGAAACTTCCTTTTGAAATACTGAAAAATGTCTAGAGAGAAAAATGGATTTCAATAAATGAGGAATACAGAGTAAAATATTTTGTGATTTTATAAACTTTTATTGTTTCCCACTGAAACAAAAATAAACCTTTCACCGCTTTTAAGAACTATCCAGTAGTCTGGCACTGAGAATGCAATTATGGGATGTAGGAGACAAGGTTCAAAGGAGGTAATATAGCACCTTGAAAATGTTTGATCATGCATTCCAGTACTTCTGAACAAATCTTTCTAAATTAGAAGTCAGCACATTTCTAATATATTTTGTAGTAATCTTGTAAATTAGTATTTTCATTGGAAAAGTTTATCACTTGAAAATTTTGTAGTTACCTGAAAAAATGTATCTGAGTTAATGGGGTGTTTTTCTTGGGATTGCATCAATGGAACATATCATTCCATTTCACAATTTTCTTTGTGAGAATTTGTCTTTATTTTAAATAAAATAATTTTTTTATTTTTCAACAACAGGCAAGTTTACTATAGTGAATCCTCAGATTTGAAATGATCTCTGATTTTTTTTAATGAGATATTCTTCATGTAGTATTACTTACAATTTCAAGTTGCTGCTTTGTGAGTTGTCTATATRTAGTCTATTCTGGTAGTGGCCGTGGCTCTCAGTTCATGACCTGCTAACAGCTGTAGGCACTCAAACAAAAATGCAGTCCCCAAATACATCTTAAAACCCAACCCACCTTTTCTTTCACGGTAGTAAACTACAGGCAAAGTTAAAATACTTTTTCTGTTTGCTGGGAAGGGATGTATCCAAACTTGAATGTTTTTAAACCGGCATACAGGTGAAGAGACTGCACTGATCATAATTATTTACTCCTAAAGTGTTCACTTGAATATATGAATGCAGTCCTGCAAAAACAACCACTCCAGCTCTTCTCTCATGTTCTATTACCATTGTAATGAGTCCATTGTGCTTGTCGTAGTATCTGGATAGCACTTGCCGTTGGGATGAGGAACAGTATCAGAACTGCCTTTCTGCTGTCATGGACTGTTGTATCAGGTCACTTTTCTCTCAGGACTGCAATCTGAAGCTGGTGGAGTCATAAGTTCTTAGACACTTGTAAACTTCTGTTCTCTCGATTTTATTAAAAATAATGATGTGGTTTCTGCACTGTACCCCAGTGCCAGGACAGGAAATTTTAAGCAGCCATACCCTTTCAACAATATTCTCTCCTCTCTTCCACTACACATTCCTGTTCCTTCAACACAGTAGATTGGCTGTACAGTTCTGATGTTAATATTTTGTTCCTTGTTGATTTGGGGTTTTTTTGTTTGTTTGGTGGATTTTGCTTTGTTTTGTTTTTTTACATTGGGGCACAGAATCGGGAAGTGTAAGAAACTATCAGGAAATTTGACTATTTTCATTTTTGTATGCGTATAATTTTTTTCTTTTTTTTTTAACTCTTCTCAGTTCATTTTCCTGATGGTAAAGGTCTGGGAGAGAAAAATGGAAAGAAGTAGAACAGCAACTGCTGGTGCAGGTTTCATTTTGTGAGGCCACATCTTGGGCCAGTGTAACTCAGTGCTGCMTGCAGCTAGTGTTGCCCAGGCTGGCTGCTACTACGAGTGTCTCCAAGGTCTCACGTGTTCCCATTCCTCYCTCTCCCATTCGATTTTGTAGAGTCTGACAGAGACCTTGATATCTGCTTTGTGCTCCCTCATTCAAGTGAAAATGCAGAATTGTGGATAGATGACAGGGTTTGTCCATGGCTGTCACACGAAAGTTCTCATTGATTACAGTCAGTGACAATTGCAGTCACTATGGTGGGCAATTTATGCCTTTCATTACTGGACATATATTTTAAAAGGTTTTTCAAGCTATTGCAAACTTAATAGAAGCTTTACAGCAAAGAGGTAAAAACAAATACCTTACTGTTCTCCGCTAGGAGTAAGGTTTCAAAGCTGCCATCTTACTATGCTCTAGTTTCCTTTTTTTCCAGGCTTTTTTGTGAAGTTAAACTGCTCATTTGCAACTCTGAAAACTGTTTTGGGACACTAATTCTGCTTCAGAAGGAGCAGTAGTCCCTTTTATTTGATTTAGGATGAAGAAGCCTCTTCATAGGATTCTGCACTATCTGAATCCTTCTATCCACCCAGACCCAGTGATTCACTTGAGATTAACTCTTTATGAAAAGAGTTTATGAAAAGAGTGCTCTGTATCCCTATGAACAGCAAGGAATTCTGAGACTGCAGTGAGAGCACGTGGGGTGGACCTCTCTCTTCAGAGGTGTTACTTTAGTTTGGCACTACCCTGAAATGGAATCTCTGATGTGGGACGTTTAACTTTGTATAAAAGGATGTGCTTGTATTCAGAAGTCTGCACAAGTATAAGAAATGTAATCTGTGCAAAACAATGTRACATGCAGTTTTCAGTCAATAATTGATAGAGACAGAACACAATTGGGAAATTTGTTCAGAAGCTAAGAATGATTCAATGCTATATCACTGGTTGAAATTTATTAACTTTAGAATTTTTGATGAAACATTGTCTTTCCCTATGACAAAAGAAATGTTTCTTCACAAACATTTGTAATGTTATCTTGAATAACAGGTTAGTGATTTCTTTATACATGGTTGTAATAGGATGTATTTCTTTGAGTGCTCCAGTGTTACCTTCATGTAGACTTATGGAACAGTGCTCTTATGCTTTCTTTAAGTTCTGCCAAAATCTATACTGAATTAACGAACAGATTCTAAAACTTTCTGTGACATCTGTAATTTACTCCAATGTCTTCCCTCAAATTTTTCAGCTTTTATAATATTAGAATTCAGTACTATGATGAAGTTCTAAATGTAAGTGAAGTTGGAAGATCAAAAAGAAGGGAACTTAACCTAAATGTTTTAGTAGAAATTCTTTTATTATGTCCACTGTCAAGTTTGCTTCAGTAAACAGTGAAAAGGAAGATAAGATTTGATCCTAAAATTTTAGAGTAACTTAATATGAGGAAGAGGATACCCTAAGATTTGAGTTTCATCTTTTTTAATGATTTTGCTGTTACAGTTTTTCAGCATATGCAATTTATGCAGCAATTGCCTAATAATGCTGGAGAATTAACTTCCAATTACACAGTCATAAACAGTGAGTGCAAGGCACAGTAAAATAATGTGTCTAACAGAGAGGTAGTACTGCCCTTTCTTTGGCAATGCTGTGTGATTGCTACTTTTGAAACAGAAATATCTGACATATTCAGTGCTTTTTGACAATTTGGCAGACCATGTCCATATCCACTTAGAAGTGTTTACCTTGATTCATTGAAAACTGGACACCTAAAATCCCTAAAACTTAACAGCTTATTTAAATGGAAGAATTTGCAATTAGAGTGTTATGCTGTGTCTAAACAGAAGCTGATTCAAAAATATTAAGTATTATTTGCTTAATGATTATATGATGTGTATTTGAGTATAATTATTTTTCTTTACTCTGGTTGACCCTTTCTCTGCTTACATTTAAACCATGATATGAAAGTAAGGATTACAGTTAAAAAGTAGGAGGTGTTTGCTGTCACTTACAGGCCATTGAAATTTTTCAAATTTATGAACCTCTCTCTGAGCTCTTTGCCAACTTCCTCCATCAACRTCCTTGATGATCTATTGATTAATTTTTCTGAACATGCACAAAGTGCTCAAGAATCAAACTCTATCAGGATGTAAAATCCAACTAGGCAAGCTGGCTTCTATTATCCCATTAAAATCCAAGTATTATTTTTATTTTGCTGTACATTTGAAAAAGACTCTTTTTGTCAATGACAAGTTTCATTTGTATTTTCTTTCCAGAAGGATTAAATATCCAGTAAGTAGATTAAAAATTATGTAAAGGTCATAAATTTCACATAATAAGAAGTATATGCCACTGCTTTATATACATTTAGACACTTATTTATGTAGATTTAAACTACTAACATAGAAGTGATTATACTTTCAAATTAATAGTCTCCTGCACAGCTCGGAAAGTACATTAGCACACTTTAGATCTAAGGAAAGAGCAAGTGCAGAATCTCCTCACACTGTTCAGACAGTCCAGTTTATTACTGGACTCTGACATATCATTCTGTCTATGTGAATAATAGCAGAATATTAGATTTTCAAATTTTCAGTGTAATGGCTACTAAACAAAAAGCTTGGGATTGGTTGATTTTAATGCCCTGTGGATATACCACTTAGTCATAGGACTTTGCTTTTCAGTGTTGCTCCTCTTAAGCTTCCCCATTGACTGTTCTGATGGTACTGATGGTTAGGCCAATTTTCCACTAATTCTACAGTTCACTAATCCAGTCCACATGTCCTCTTTTGGCTACCAAGATCTAAAAGCTTGGCTAAAATCAAGATAAGTTACACCATGTACTCTCTGTTCCATCTACAGAACTGTTCATTTGCTTATAGAAACAATTACTTTAGTCAAGTGTGATTTGCTAAATCACCTCTTTGTTCTGTAGTTGGAATATTATATAGTGTCAGTTACAAATTAGTTTAACAAAATATGTTTAGAATAATCACGGAATCTGAGAATAGTTTGAGTTGGATGGGACCTTAAAGGCCACGTTGGATGGGCTTTGAGCAACCTGGTATAGTGGAAGGTGTCCCTGCCCGTGGCAGGAGTTAGAACATAGCTTTCTTTTCCAACTGGCATTGGAAAATCAAGTTGCATTTCTAGCTAGTATTGTTATGAAAACAAATGACTCTGTAAAARTATATGAAAAGAAAAATCCAAGGTAGAAATGAATGATATTTTCAGGCTTGATTCGTCCTTATTCTTACAGAAATATGTAGAAGTCACTGTATCTAATCCCAAAAGTGAAACTCGGGTTAAACTGCAGTGCTATTTGAATGTCAAGTCAATCTTGCAGTAAGTGCTAGTCACCCTTACCAGAAGACAGAAAGTGTGATCCCCCACTAGAAGCCAACTTTGCATTTAATCTGTCTGTTATAGAAGTTTTATGATAGTTACTCAGATGACATCAGTAAAAATAGGTAAAATGGGAATATAAATGAGTTATAAAACAGTGTTTTAGCTATAGTGGTGTAGGTTATTGTCATCCAGATTGCCAATCAAAGAAATGAGTAGAGATTGTGCAATAAGAAAGTGTTGATATTAAAGTTGCTTTAGAGGGAAACAGATGGTCCAGGTTTTTATCAGCTCTGCAGTTTAGATCATTAGTGTAACTGCAGTAAAAAAGGATCTTTGTAATGCCAGTGCAATTTACCTCATTATTCCTGGGTAAGTCACTCTTGTTAAAAGCATGAAAGAAATAATGTTGTATGTGTATGTTTTTATATGGGAGACTATATTAGTGGCTGATAAAATTGCAACATCAAGGACCTAAGAGGAGTATTAAAAAAAAATTGCAGAAAAAGGTCTGATTTGGATTTTAGGTAGAATAATAGCCTCTTGTACTCAGATCAGAGGAGGATGAATGAATATAAAAAATAGTCTTGAGTGAATGAACCTAATTTGTTTTTTTTGCCACCAAACAAATCTTGAATACAGCAAACAATTTGCAGTATCACCCTCCAGAAATTTATATGGCTATTAAATTATCMTAAAAGAGAAACAAAAATATTTGGTGCCTATATAATATTAGTCATTTAATGGAACAAATCCAGCAAGATGACATCATATAAAAGTTATGGCAAAAACTACCTCCTATGGCATTTTATAGAAAAGAATGGAAACAATATAAATTTTTCAGTCTCTATGCACACTTAGATGGCACTAAAGATTGATATAAAAAGAATGTTTTCTATATCACTACAAAATAAATATAGTAGATAGTCTTAAACATTGAAACCATGAAAATGTATCAGTTACTTAGAAATTCTCTTTAAATGCTGACTATTTAGTATTTATAAGGGAGAATATACATTCTACTGTTGCCTTAAGCAGAAATTCTCTATAGTATTTCAAGGCAGCAGTGGTGTTATTCAACTGGTTGAAGAACTCTGAATGAAGCTTTCTTAGAATATCAAGTTTCTGTATCATCTAGATTTCATCAAGATTTTTTATTCTTTTTAAATTTTGTGTGTGTATGAAATATTTTTAAAGAAATGCATAAATTCTGAAAATTTCTTGCTTGAATTTCTTGCTACAATTCCAACTTGAATTTCTAAATTCTAAATTTCCAGACTAGATGAAATCAAATGGTCCTAAGTGCCCATTAAGGCAGCTACCAGAGAACTCACCTGGGACTGCTGGGCAATCCTTCTAGAGTTTTCAGGCTCYAGGATGTGGAACATGGATCTGAGTGACCCAGCCACCAACATTGCTCCCATGTCAAAGAGCTAACAGGCAGTGTGGAGAAATTCCTGGTTATGTTGGTGACATCAGATGGTGCAGAYAGTTTTTACTCAATGCCTGGAAAGACTATCTATCTGTTTGCATAAAATTGACCTATATTTCACCTGAGTCTGTAAAAAATTTGGTTGTTGCTTGTGGATCTCTCTGTTCAACGTTGAATAGATAAAGTTCATAAAAGTTAGGTTTCCATTTAGTCTGTTTCACAACACTTGTACATAATTCAATTTTATTCTCATTTAGAATGTTTACACAACCTGCTTTCTGATAGTTTATTACATACAGAGCTGGAAATAAAATTAATTTTGTGCAGTCTTTCATATTTGTTAATTTTAATATTGTGAATTGGAAATGTGCTGCATGCTGAAAGTATTTATAGCTAGTATTATATTTCTTATCAAAACAGATGCCATAGAACCATATAAATCCTAGGAAGAAAAATATATATTTAACCTAGTCAATAAATTGCAAGGATAAGATTACACTGGAAGAATTAATACAAAATTGTTCTTTGTCATTAGCATTTTCTTTAGACTCTGCAGTCAGATTTGGTATTCTAAATAAGTGAATAAAAATCTTACTTCATTAAGTGCTGGCTATTATCTTCAAAGGTGGCATCATTCAAGGTAACTTGAAATTAGTTTAGGTAATGCCTAGGCARGGAAAGGTAATAGAAAAAAAACCTCAAAAGATGGTTTCCTATACTTAAATCCTCAGTTTAGTAGATTTCATTGCTCGGTAGGTTTTTTGAGTTTTTTCCTCATTTCTGGCACTTAACCAGCTCACAGTGTAATTGACTGATTTTAATTACATGTAGTTGCTTTCCYTTTATGTAGCTGTTGATGAATTTACACCAATGCATGCAGTGTGGGTAACAAGCAGGAGGAGTTGGAAAACATGATGCAATTAGAAACCTATGACCTAATTGCTCTCACAGAAACATGGTGGGATGAGTTACAGAACTGGAAAACTGCTGGTGAGGACTGGGAAGGAGGGGCAGGGCTATTGCTGTTTATGTTAAGGAATGGATAGATTGTGAAGAGCTGCCTCTGAGTAACAGCCATGAACAGGTTAAGGGCCTGTGGCTTAAAATGAAAATGAAAGCCAGGACCAACAAAGGACACCTTTCAGCTGGGGTCTGCTGTGGGTGCCTGACCATGGGGTGCCTGTTGATGAGGCTTCTTGCTTCAGACACAGGAAGCATCACACTCACAAGCTCTTATCCTGGTGGGGGCTTTCAACCACCTGGATGACTGCTGGGAAAGTAATACAGCAGGCTGCAAGCAATCCAGGAGACTCCTGGAGTGTATAGAGGCCACCTTCCTGGTCCAGGCATTAGACAAACCAGCCAGAGGTGAGGCATTACTTGACCTGGTGCTCACCAGTGTGGATAACCTCATTAAAGGAGTTAAGATTGGTGGAAGCCTGGGCTGTAGCGGCCATGTCCTGGTTGAGTTTGTGATGTGAAGAAGCCTGAGCCCGGCAAGGGGCAAAGACCCTGAACTTTAAAAGAGCAAATTTCCGGCTCTTTAAGGAGTTGATGAATGAGATACCCTGGACAGAGGTCCTTAAGGACAGAGGGGCTGACAAGTGCTGGCAACTCTTTAAGACTGTTTTTCTTAGGGTGCAAGAACTCTCTATCCTGGTGTGTAGGAAATTGAGAAAGGCAGGCTGGAAACTGGCATGGCTGAGCAAGGATCTGCTCCTCAAACTGAGGAGGAAGAAAGAAATCCACAGTGCAGAGAGTGTAGCCCTCCCTCACCTCCCGATAAGCAAGAAGAGTGAAYTGGTGGTGAGCGATATGGAGAGGGCTGAGGTACTTGATGTGTTCTTTGCCTCAGTCTTCACCAGCAGTCAGGCTTCCCACATCTCACAAGTGCCTGATTGTAGGTCTCACCGAGATAAGCATACGAGATGCAGTTATCAGGGTCTACCAGCTAGGGCAGAGGCCAAACAAGCCAAGGGGAAAAAGAGAGAGCGGCCTCTGCCCTCGGTCTTTATTTATATGTTTTCMGAAACCACCGTGGATTGGAGGATGAGAATACCACCTCTTGCTGTCCACTGGTCAACAGAATTGTCTATCACATAGACTAGGAATTCAAAACAACAGGCCGGTTAGAATAACATGAGCTATGTTTATACAAAAGTGCATGAGAAACTATTTATTGAACTTAAAACACTGCACAACTGAAGAACTGCAAAATGCAGAGCTACACCTGATCCTCTGGATGGGTGTGAACAGAGTGAAGTCCATCCCACTATAGACGAATAGTAGGATTGGGATCACTTGATACAGCTAAATAGCCACATGTGGGACGCGATGACACGGGTCCCAGAGTCCTAAGGGAGCTGACTGATGTCATTGCCATGCCACTCTCCATCACAACTGAAAAGTCATGGCAGTCAGGCAAAGTGTCTGGTGACTAGAAAAAGCGAAACATCACTCCCATTTTTAAAAAGGGGAGAAAAGATGATTTGAGGAACTACAGACCAGTGAGCATCACCTCTGTGCCTGGGAAGATCATGGAGCAGATCCTTCTAAAGATATGCTAAAGCACATAAATGACAGAGATGATCAGAGATAGCCAGCATGGCCTTACTAAGGGCAAATCATGCCTGACCAATCTGGTGGCCTTCTATGACAAAGTGACAGCAACAGTCAACAAGGGAAGATCAACACGTCATCTGTCTGGACTTTTGTAAGGCCTTCACTATGGTCCCACATGAAATCCTTATTTCCAAATGGGAGACACATGGGTTTGAAGGGTGGACTATTAAGTGGATAAGAAACTGGCTGGATGGACACAGCCAGAGAGTTGTGGTCAATGGCTCTGCATCCAGACAGAGGCTAGTGATGACTGGTGTCCCTCAGGGCTCTGTCTTGGGACTGATGCTCTTCAATATCTTTATTAGTGACCTAATAAGATCAAGTGTACTCTCAGCAGTTTTATACATGACACAAAGCTGAGCAGTGCAGGTGATAAAACWAAAGGATAGGATGACATCCRGAGGGACATGGACTAACTTGTGGGTCCACAAGAACTTCATGAAGTTCAACAAGTCCAAGTGCAAGGTGCTGCACCAGGGTTAGGGCAATCCCAGACATGAGTCCAGACTGGCAGATGAATTGAGAGCAGCCCTGCAGAGAAGGGCTTCAGGGTTCTTATGGGTGAAAAGCTGGACATGAGCCTAAGTGTGTGCTTGCAGCCCAGAAAGCCAGCTACATCCTGGGCTGGAGCAAAAGAGGAGTGGCAGCAGGTCATTGTAGGTGATTGTCCCCCTTTAGTCTGCCCTCATCAGAGTCCACCTGAAATACTCCAGCCATCTCTGGGGTCCTCAGCACAAAAAAGACATGGGCCTGTTAGATTAGGTCCAGAGGAGGGCCACAAAGATGATTACAGGGATGGAGCACCTCTTCTATGCAGTCAGGCTGAGAGAGCTGGGGCTGTTCAGTGTGGAGAAGAGAAGCCTCTGCGGAGATCTCATTGCAGCCTTCCAGTACCTAAAGGGGACTTATAAAAAGGAGGGACAATTTTTATTGTGACAGTGCAAAGGGCAATGGCTTTAAACTGAAAGTGCGCAGGTTTAGACTAGATATTAGCAAGAAATTCTTTACTCAGAGAATTATGAAGCACTGGAACAGGTTGCTCAGGGATGTTATGGTTGCTCCATCCCTGGAARTGTTCAAGGCCAAGTTGAATGGGGCCCTGAGCCATCTGATATAGTGAAGGGCATCACTGCCAGTGGCAGGGGGATTGGAACGAGATGATCTTTAAGGTCCCTTCCAACCCAAACCATTCTATGGTTCTATGGTTCTATGAATTTGAATGCTTACTGGACTTAGCATTTTTTTTAATTAATTTTTTAATTCCTATTCTTTTTGAAATTTTTATATTAGGGGAACACAAGAGAAAAGGAAAAAGATCACCAATTCCTTTTAAACAATTCTGTATGACTTGTACATTTCTAAGACTTCCACTGCCTTTTATGGGAGTTCCCTCACTGTAGGAAGAATTCCTTTGCTTTTAACTTTGTTGGGTGAGGATGAGGAGATCTATTAAAACTTTATGAAGTGTGACATAGGATGGAGTTCTGCAACTGAAAGCATAGGTTGTACAGAGCTCTCTCTGATGGGGCAGTCATGTTGCCATACTTTAGAGCCTCCTTTGACTGTCAGATTATGTTTCACTCTGTTCTTAAATCCCTACGGTAAGGCAATGCTGAACCACTGAAAAATGTGAATCTTTAAGTATATTCCTTAAAAAAATATTAGACAGTAGTAACAAAATAAATAATGGAAAATGTAAAATATATAAAATATAAAATGGCTAAACTATTTATAAATATTGTTTTCCTAGAGATCTTAAAAGTGCCATTGTCAAGTACAACACAACTGAGAACTCTAGATCTGACTGATAATTGTTTCCTCTCGTAATGTAGTAGAGAAATAAAAATAGATTGATAATTTACCCCCTTTTAGCCTCTATATGATAGGTAGAAATACCATTTAACTGTGGTAAAAGGAAGGACTGATTGAAAGAGCTAAGCTTGGGGGGGGGTTGCTGTTTTTAAATGCAAAGCCATTGCATTTTAATTAAGTGCAAAGAAGTTTTCAAAGCTGAATCTTTTCTTCCATTTCCAGAGAGCATTTGAATTTTGAAAAAATTGAATTTTTGAAATAATATCAGAGTATTTTGGAGGGAAAATGTAAATTTAATTTCTGCTGACCTTGATGATACTTATGTTTTCTGTTTCTATAAAATATCACAGCAATAGCAGCAGGTAGAAGAATGTAGGATATGGTAAAATTTGACAGATTTGAAGCAGAGATTACATGACTTGGTTTAGGTTTACAAATGAAGGCATTGTGTTTTCTCAGATTTGCTACACATAATTAATGGCATTATGGAAAAGATTGCAGAGTAAAGAAGCAAAGACAGATTTGTTGTGTTCAACCTAGAATCTAAAATGTATATTTTTGAGCAATGCCTTACTTGCTTTACTAAGTGGATACATAAGAGAATGGAAACTAAAATCGTTCAGTCTTTCTTCAGTGAGCTACAATAAGGTCATCTTACTTCATTCAGTTCAGCCTTACCTTTCTTTTCTTCCTTAAATAAAAATGAAGACCAAGAAAGCTAACTATGACAGTGCTAAAAGAATACACCACTATCTCCTCAAATCAGACAGYACAGAGCAAGAAAAATACAAAATCTTGCTCAGTAACCAGAGGTTTAAGCTTGGTGCTGCTCCTCATGCTGTTTCTGCTACGCTGTTATCCAAGTGTGGCGTGTGCTCAGCACAGGTTAAACATTTCTTCAGTGAAATCCTCCACACTCTTACACTTCTTAAACATCTGAATTTACTATTTTTCTCCCTATGAGAAGTCTCAACACCACACTTCCAAACTGTAGTCTGAAACCATTATCTGTCCATTGTGGTTTTTTTGTTTGCAAGACCTTTCTTTTATTTTTTACTTTATTCATCCTAAGGAGTCTGGCAGTGTGTTGGTGAATTTATACCTTATCATGTACTCTTGACAGAATTATACTGCAGTCCTATCTCATGTTCCTCCATAGGGAATCCCAGAAGTCCACCTGAATCAGCCAATGCATCCATTGTCTTTCAAATTATATGTGACAAGATACACAGGAAGAATGGATACGGTCAGTCCTATTCTGTTACTATAGTGAAATGGAAGTTTATCAAGTTCTATGGCTGGGCTTACTTTAATTATGTCATGATCCCAAAATATTTATTTTATCTGAATGTGAATCTTTAATGTGAACTCACCTTAATACACCATGGCATTGATTCTGTTCCCCACGGCTGCCYGGTCATTCCTTGATTTTATCAATAGGAAAAAGCCAAATCTAGTATGTGTGCTTGCCTATGGTCATATCAAACCCTTCAAAAAGGAGCTTGTTTAAGAGTGAAGAATCTGAACTGAGCGTCTATTTGGTTTTAAATGTATATTACTTGCTTCAAAAATTCTAAGCTTTTTGTAACTAAATGCAGCATTTTCTGCCCCTTTTGGTAACATGCTGATACATGCTGCTGCCTGGCAGACTGAGTTCAAATAATTTGTTTTGGCTCTTTGTTAGATATTTTCATTTGACTACTGAGTTGAAACCAGCATCTCACCAAGAATATTTCTTAACTGTGACCTAAATGGGAATTAACAATGACATATCAGGAAAAAAAAGTAGATATTCTGCAAGACATATATTTTGAGTATATTAGCATAAAGCCTACTACTCATTTTCTGAATTTGTCATTTTCATAATCCTCACCATCAATGTGCTTACAATTTTGAGGCTACGAAGACAAAAAAACTTTCTATGCCTTCTTTTAGGGTGCTCARAGAACCCCAGAAAATTCTGATATTCAGTGACTCAGAGCATGGATTCACATATACAGTTGGATTTTCCTACATCTTCTGGATAAAACTTCCTAGATGTCATGTCAGTTGAAAGCAGCCTAAACAATGAACTAAATCAATTGTCCCCTAACTTGCAGTGTACAAATGTATTATAATGAGCTCTGTAGCATTCTTTAGAAGATCTTTTCCTGAAGAAATACAATACAGATGTTTACGGCTAGGAAGAAATCTGTTTGAATAAAGTAAACCTCTCATTTTTGCATTCTTTCAAATGAATAATGATACTTATTTTTAGAGGTCTGGAAAATAGCAGAAAACTTGCTTAGGTTCTAGTCTGGTAACCTTCATATAATGCTGTGTCCTTTCCTTTCTGAATGGCACTGGCGATTGATACCGACATACGGGAAAAAGCCAAGTTCCATCCTTCCTAGTTCAGACAAATTTTATCAAGGAGCTTAATGATTGGCTTCATAGCTTTATTTGCAACAAAGCACTGCCAGTCTTAGTGAGATAAAGAAGTGTGTTCAATTCATTGCAGGTTAATCTGGTGTAAAACTCTCTTTGACAAAAAGGTAGAGGATGTGAATATTTTAAGTCTATTTTGAAAATTATGTTGTTATAGTAGAGCACAGAAATACACATTTTCATTTAATCTGGGAGTACCAAATGCCTTAGAAAATGTTGATTATGTTTTCTAAATTTACTATTGAAAAATTTGCTTAATATGTTAATTCTCTAGTAGGTTGCAACAGTAACAGTATCTTACCAAGTTCTTCTCAGTGGAAGCATGCTCTAGTGTCATTGCTGATGGTGCTGACTCCTCCTTCTCTCATGATGCCTCAAAGCATCCATTAAATTCTGAATCATTTGTAGACTGGTCATAAATATCCATGCTGAGTTCAGAAAAAAGACCTTAAAATAAAAAGCTTAGCTCATATTCAAAATGTAAGAAATAAAGGTTGATGTAATTTTTCATTAATGTATAGCTGATGAATTTCTTTGGTCTTTAGAAATTTTTGAAACCTTTTCAAACCAACATCCCACCTTCCTCTTTTCAAGCATCTTGTCCTGGAGTGACTTTATGATGCTACATATCCCAATCGCCTGCTTAATGAAAAGTATTAACTCTGTATCTTTAAGATGGCTCGAGAAGCCGGGAGCTATGTTTTGGTTTTCTTCRAAGGATGTTTACATTCTTTCACCTTTATCAGCTTGCTATGTTATGGTTCTGAGGAGAGAACATCTCAGCAGTCGCTTTCTATAGTTGGAGGCGAAGGGACACTTTTTTACCTTTACCTTTTTTTTCTTGTGAGCTTTTGCCTGGTTTTTACTCAGCTGAGGGATATTTGGACGGAGTTAAAACTTGCTTTTGGTTTTTTCCCTCCTCTGCTTGAGGCAAGGGAAGAAGACAGTTTCTTTTGCTGGGACTGTATTTTCTTTTTCTTCTTCCTTTGGAACTGTACAACAGACAACTGGGCTCTGTTCTACATACCATCTCTCCRGRGCCTACACCCCCCGGGCCTGGAGAGGGCCTACTCCGTACTCAAGCAGCTAGCTAGAGACAGAGYAGAAGACCACACCTGCCAAGGACTCAGGACTTTGATTCGTTCAGGTTATCCTCCTCACGAGAGGTTTATTATCGAACATTATTCATTTTTATTTTTAATTTCTTTTCCCTTCCCCTGGTGCCTGCGTGCACCCCCCCCAGCAGCTGGGTTTTGCTAAATAAACAGGTTTTTTTCACTTTCTTTCGAGAAATTCTTAAGGGGAGGGGAAGGGAGTTTTGAACCCTATCTTTTGCAGAGGAAGCTCTTCRAGTCTTCCTTCTAAGTTTGTCCAGATCGCGACACATCTAAAGTAGAAAGATAGTTTTATGGCAGGGTTTTTTTAGGCAGAAGATTCTTTCCATTTTGTTTCTTTACATTCCAGAGATTTATACTTCTTTTCTGGATAAGGTTGATAGTGCTACAACTTAGAGGGAAAAGTTTTCTTAAAAATATTCTACAACCTACTATACTACATCACTAGTGATTCATAGAACAGAACATGCACAAAAAGTTAAGTGAAGAATGATTACTGGGGCCTATTTAAAGGATAAACTTTATCAGCTATTTTGGATCAGAAATATATTTTTAAATATATGTATGTAAATATATATATATGTGTGTRTATATATATATCTTTCTAATATATAGATCAGAAAGGGCAGGGGGAGAAGCTGTAGAGCATTAGCTSCAAGACAGATCTCAAATCTTCAAGATGTATTAGAAACCACATATATATTACAAACCACTTCCAAATATGAGAATGAAGGAAATGTGATGAATTTCTCATCAATGAAAACTACAATTGTTTTTATACTTCACAAGTTCTTACAGCACTAAATAACACACAAAAATATTTGAAGTGACTAAATAGTGGTAATACTATTATACCAAATTAAGATTTAAATACAGACTTTCTGATGCCTTGTATTCAGAATATTATTTTCATCAGTGAAAATAAATGGGTTTGAATTTACTGGTGAAATGCAGAGATTGTGGTGAATTCCGGTACAGTGGAACTCAAAATTATGTTATGTAGAAATAAAAGACTACTGGCAGTATCAAAAGGAGAAGAAACTTGGAAACCTAGCAAGCAGTTCCTATATGTAAGCTCCTTTTGTTGTGCTCTGATAGATAAAACCAGTACATTGTGACAAGACACGTAAAAATACTGCAAAAATTCCGGGTTGTGGTTTTTGTGACAGCACCTATTGAAAATAGATGTGATCACGCAAGTCTGATGCAGCCTTGCATATATAATACTCAGGAAATATGCTTTGACCTTGTTAGTGGCACATTTCCCAACCACCATCACCACCACCTTAATTTTCAAAAGTTGTAGTGAAGAAGGAATCATCTCTGAAAATCAAAAGATAAAGACATCATTKCTATTCTGGGGGTAAATGGTGTTGTGATGAATTAAAAATTCCATAGTCTAGAAAATTAAACACAATTTGAAATCCAAATAACTTTTGGTCATAGAGATGTAGTTAATTTACACTACTGTTTCAGCGTGTATTCTGGATTGCTACTTTTTTYTTAATGTACAGATTTAACTGCATTCAGACATCAAAATCCACTACAGAAAAAACCAATTTAAACACATTAGTCATATCACACCAATGCACACACCTGCTGTCTTGGAAAGCCTTTATTGTTTGGTGAGGGCTTAACTACAGATCACCTTACATGAGAAGTTGTCACGGTTTAGACAAACTTAGGAGAAAGACTCAAAGAGCCTCCTCCGCAAAAGATAGGGTTCAAAACTCCCTTCCCCTCCCTTTAAGAATTTCTTGGAGGAAAGTGAAAAAAACCTGTTTATTTAACAAAACCCAGCAGATGGGTTTTGGGGGGGGGGGGGGGGGGGGGCGTGTGCACGCAGGCACCAGAGGGAAGGGAAAAGGAAAATAAAAAAATGAATGTTAGATAATAAACCTCTCACGAGGAGGACAATCTGGATGAATCAAAGTCCTGAGTCCTTGGCAGGTGCAGTCTTCTGCTCTGTCTCCCTCCAGGAGAGGTGGTGCAGGCCTCTCTTCCCGGGCCCAGGGTGTAGGCCCCAGAGTTCAGTAGTCTGTTGTAAAGTTACAAAGGAAGAAGGGAAAAAAACTATGGTCCCAGGAGAAAAAACCTGTCTTCTTTCCATGCCTCAGGCAGAGGAGGGAAAAGCCAAAAGTAAGTTTTAACTCCCTCCAACATGAGTAAAAGCAGTGCCGAAAACTCACAGAAAAAAAAAAGGGTAAAAATGTTTCCTCTACATCCTGCAGAATGTAGAGGAAATGTACAACTGCAGAAAAGCGGCTCGCCAGAGCTCTCTCCTCCGAAACAGAGTTTTTTCTGAGAACCACGACAAAACTAGCTGATAAAGGTAAAGAATGTAAATATCCTTCAGAGAAACCCAAACCATAGCTCCTGGCTTCTCGAGCCAGCTTAAAGACACAGAGTTAATATTTTTCATTAAGCAGACGATTGGGATATATAGCATCATAAAGTCACCCCAGGACAGAGGTAATAAACTAATCTGAGGCTGGAGACTCACAAGATTATCAGTATCCGTTTCTTTCATGTGATCAGACAGGAACTGGGGAAAAGGGTGAGTGGAAGCTTGGCATTCACCCACTGATAATACCTGACAAGGCATGGTGATGCAATCAGGAATTGTCCAGGACCAGCGCAAGGTGGGCCAACTGCAATGTAAAAATGGGTTGTTCCTATTACATCCCATAACCTGTGCATTGTAGTCCAGACTATACTGGAGAAGTAATTTTGATTCTGAATAGAATCTAGCTATCAGTTCCTGTCTAAATCAAAGTCTGTCTGCCCTTAAAAGGAATAAACAAACACTGCCCCTTATGACAGGGATTTTGTGATTTACAATTTAGAAAAATATTAACTCTTTCTGCTGCCAAGAACACTATTTATTTGTTTATTTACTTACTTGCTGACTGCACTCCAGTGTAGATGTGATTTTTCACATTGCTTTTCCATCAATATTCCCACAGCATATGTGTGAATATTCATGATACTACACTTTTCTGGCCATTCTTGGATAAAGCCAGTGCCTGGCGTTGAAAGGATGATAAAACCTTACTGAGGGAATGTTACTTAGTGAAGGTCAAGGGACTGGGCTTTACAAGTAGAGGTATCTCTTCTAGTTGTATAATCCTGTATTAAGACAGCAACTAAAAAAGTATACGGTGTAAGAAAATAGAATTGAAACAGAATCCTACTGTTTGCACGTGTCTCTCCACAGATAATTTCTTAAGGCTTACAAAGCAGCCTTTTACAGTCCTCTGATTGTGGCATCTAAATTATTTTCATACTGATTATGCTTGAGAAATCCAAGATTTTTATGAATATGATCTTGAGCTTAGTAGAATTACACCTAATGGAATAATCTGGTGACTGCATGAATTATTTATTATTTTAATTGCTTTTGATGATTGACTCAATTCATACAGATTAGTGCTCATGTAAACTAGAATTGCAACAGTGAAAGAGAATAGAATATAGACACTATGGTACAATTTTCCTCTGTTGTTTTATTTGTATCCCTTTATAGTTTAAAATATTTGCATCTGGTATGGGACCACATATCAAAGCTGTGCATTGAWAATGTACATAGACCATACTTGAAAAGAAAGCAAATATTCCAGGAGAAAAAGATACAAAACAATGCTGACAAAAATATTCCATTGTTCWCTCAAATATTATTATTTCATTTTTTAAAAGATTTTCCCAAACTTTAAAGCTGCAATTTTGCATATGGAAAGTTCTTTTCTAACTGATTTCTCCAGACTGGATTGACATATATAATTACAGTTAGTCTTTCTTGCTGGTACTAGAGAAGTGTCTTTGTGTAATCCTGTGCCATCTTAGGTAATGTGGCTCAGCAAYGGATTCAGTACCATTGACTACTCACAAGATGTGCTTGGCAGCAGTAGTCGCCAGATGGTGAACTAAAACACCCTGCTTTTCTGCAGCAGCAGGAGTAGCATCTGGATATGTGGCTGCCTTTCTTGTTGATTTCTGTTCAACCCAGTTGGCTCATTTCCCTATTTTATATCATTGTAGATATAAAACTGCTTGGAGAAGGGCTCTTTTTAGGATGCATTTTCCTGTTAATGAAAAGTGATTAATCCTTCTGATTTGCTTCAGAAAGTTAAAAGTTTTGTTGTGGAACTGGTAAAATACGAAGCATGCTTTTATTTCCTGAATTATATTTCCCATGGACTGAATACCCTTTAGTGATTTAGCATCCATCTAGTTTCATTAGAAAAGACTCCGGTTTTCGTGTGTTTCGAGAATTAAGCAGCATAAGTGGGAATGATCTGGAGATAATCTTCAGCAGATTCACACCTGAACTAAAACTATAAATTTAAATTCACCCTTGGAGTTAGTCCTAAGGCTTGTGCAGGCCTTCAAGAAGTTCAGAAAAAGAGAATCAAGCTAGATACAGGTTATAAAGCACAACCGTTTTGCAGTTAAATTTGAGGTGAAGGAATTTAGAATGAAGAACACTTACCAAGTTTGTCTTGCTTTATCAGAAGCTTGATCTAGATGAAAACAAAGGAATTTTTTTTATGTTAATAAAAGGAACCTGTTGGTCATCTTTTCACATCAGAGTGAAAACTAGATCTGTCATTCCTTTTYTTTATTATAGGGAAAAAACATAGAATCTATTTGTTGGTATTTGACAGTGTTAAAAATATAATTGAAAAACAATATTGGTCAGTCCTTGTACTTCAGTTATTGGTTATTGGATGTTTTAAATATGCTAAGAACATCCATTCTAGCAATCCAGGCAAAGGCTGCCTACAGTTGTCTGTATGCACCACATCAGATCTCTTCTAAGATAAATCATGTAAGTGATGCTATTTAGATACAAGTATAGGGTGAGAATAGATGGGATACAGCCTGACAGGTGGGTCGTACAACTTGCAGAGGTGTATGTAAACCCATGCAAAGAGGCAATGAAGATCTGTATTTTCCACCTCTGAAGACTTTCATTGATAGGTTGCATCTGTCCATGCTTGAAGAAAACATTTTCATGGGCAAAAAAAAAAAAATAGATGTCATCTATGCAGGAAATTCAAGCTTCTTTATTTATTAAAGCAAGTRTGGTATCTTGTTATTAGGTTAAGCAATAATCTACTCTTGAGCTTTGCAGATGAAATTTTTAAATCATAGAATCACAGAATGGGATTAAATACTTGCTATTAACCTTATTTATGGTATTTTTTCTGACTATTAAAAATCACAAAAGGAGTTTGACAAATCAAGGTACTCAGATCCCAGTTTTAGAACTCCCAAGTCAAAGACCAAATTCAACTTCAAAGTAGGATTTCTTATGACTCCATTTCACAGAAGGAAGTGTTTGGTTACAATAGATATTTTAGATGCTACTCTATAATAACTCATAGAAAATGTCCAAGCATAAATGTCATTACTTGTAGTACTTACAAAGTGATATCAGCTTTTACAGCTTAATTTTTCTGGCAAAATCTCACATATTTGATCTGTGATTGTTTTGAAAAAGCCTGTCTTTTATAATGGCTCTGTGAAAACCTGTAAACCTYTTCTGTTAATAAACATGTTAGATTGCTTTGGTCTTATCCAAATGTTTGCTTATTGTAAGTTTATGYAATTGTACATGCCAGAAGCAACACAAAAATAATTCATAGAAGTATTTGACTTCACAGTACATTTATCTGTCTCTCATTTATTCTGTGTGTTGCACTGGTTCCAGTATTTCTGTTTTTAAAAAGTTTTGGTGTTTTTTATTTTTCTGTGAGGTTATATCTTCCACTGTAGTCTAGAGCAGTGAGAGTTTTCTAACTGCATTGAAAATTACTGCATACAGTTTGCATACATTGATACCGAAAGAATTAAATGCTTCATAGGCTTTGAAACTTAGAATATAATTACAGTGATTTAAAAGTAAGCTAGCTTATGATTTATGGCCACTAGTATTTTAAAATATTCCCTTGAATTAAAGAACTGTTTGTATAGTAATAAATCCATGGTTTTGAATAATGAAGGCAAGAGTATTTAAGATATTGTTCTCCAAATGATCACATTTATACAGATATATTCTCACTAGTTAACATGAGCGGACCTCGCTTTGTGCTGTCGTAGTATTCTTCTTGATGCTTTTCATTTGTTTTTTTAAAATCTTAATAGCTTATTTATTTAATTGTTTCTTAATTTAATTCTTAAATTCTTAAAGTTTTTCCTTAATGCTTTTCAATACTTGACGTGGGGTATATAAGAAAGATGGAGARACTCTTTACCAGTGCCTGTACTGAAAGGACGAGGATTAATGGCTTAAAACTAAAAGAGGGTAGATTTAGATGGATATAAAGAAGAATTCCTTTGCTGTGAAAGTGGTAAGACAGTGGAACAGGTTGTCCAGAGAAGTTGTGGGTGCCCCAACCCTGGCAGTGTTCAAGCTCAGGTTGAATAAGCAATATGACCTTMATGAGAGATGCCACTGCCTGTGGCAGGACATTAGACTGGATGATTTTTAAAGATCTGTTCCAATCCAAACCATTCTATGTTTTCTTCTTCACTGTTTCTTCGGTATAAAAGGAATAATGCACAATTTGTATGCTTGTTCTGTTGGATAGTGCTGCTAAGAACAAAAAAAAGGTAAAATAGGAAATGAATAATGTTATGATATTCTGTTTATAATGGGACATGACCCTCAAGGAATTTACTTACCTCCCATATGTACTGATATAAGGGGGTAAGTCCTGCTATTATAATCAGACAAAACAAATTGGTAACATTAAAATAGCCTAATAATGAAACAGAAAAGTGATGTGTATGCATTTCAAGCTTCTGTGTGGATTTCCTTACCTGAGCTGCAGAGAAGATAAAAAAGACTGGGGTGCTGAGAGTAGAGCATGTGCCAGTCTGCCTGTATCTGTTTTGCCCTTACAAGGATTTTCAGTGTAGCACAAATGAATGGAGTTATTGTAAATAAACATCAACATGTTTAGCACAAAAATACTTTTTTAGTGTATGTATGAAACCTCTCAAACTATACAATATATATAGATTTCTTGAAAATCCTATCTCAATGGTCACATAAAGTTTTATGTTCAAACAAGTTAGTTCTCACATATAACTAGGGCAGCACCTGCAGAAGTGTTAACGTTGGCACAGTGCTTGGCCAACAGCAAGGGTGAACAGATGCCCCAGAAGCAGCATCAGCTTACACTTAAATTGGTTTCGACTGAGTTTATTACAATTCAATTTCACATAAGGAGAAAGAAACAGCAATAGCAAGTAAAATATCAAGAATGGAATAAAATGCTTATTTTAACCCTCCATCCAAAGGAAACGGGGATTTTGTGTCATTTGTAAGACAAAGGAGGTAGACTTCCACAGATAGCTCTGATTTCATTCATATCCCATTCCTTTCATGCAGCAGGTGCTTGTCATTTCTCTGGCCTTAAAGGGATTGAGGCTAAACTGAGGAGACTAGACTGCATCTAAATATGCTAACATACTCAGAGGATTTGACAATCAACAGGGAGCAAATGTTATAGGCTGTAAAGGAATGTAAGAAGTAGCAGTCTGTGACTCTGCACTACTTGACCTTCTACTTTGGGARGGTTCTTCCTCAGGAATGAAGTTGTTTTCTCTCATTTCACCCATATTGATTTGSTTTGTGTAGTGCTTCCTTGTACAGCTTTTGTAAGCTGATAATTCAATTTGCATTCCAATTGCCCAGTTTAACTGTGGTAAGGGGAGATTTGGTAAAAAGCATTGTGCAGTGCAAAAATGCAAKTAGTCATGTGGTTGATCTTAGTGCTTCATTTTTCTGGATAATGAGTAGATTATCATAAGTACCATGTTACTATTGATTTTGGTTTTCAATTGATGTTTGTAGTCTTTCGGGTGTTTTTTTGATAGTTGAACAATGCATATCCAAACAAAACTCCACTGCTTAAAATTCTTGGATGTTCGTGGAATCATTTTCAAAGGAGTAGCCACAGCCACTGGTACTTAAAGTCCAAAGGACTTGTACAGTAGGATTCACCTAGTACTGCTTAAAGCAAATTCATCTTCATAATGAATAATGAACATAAAAATTCAAGTACACTAAGCTGTCATGATAGTTTCTGCAACATAAACTTTTGTGTTAGGACTACTAGCCTTTTTGGGGGATGTTATGTTAGCAATTCAGACTATCAGAGTATCTCTACATCTGAGATTTACAAAAGTGTAATTTGTAAAATAACAAAATACATATGTGTATGTATATTAGATGGATATTGTGAATTTGTGTTTTGTAAGTTTAGGTGCTGCTTGTTAAATTACCTATGGTGCCTTTTCAGGATGCCCTGAACTTAGAGGACAGTTTGCTAACTGAACCTGTTTTTCATAGAACCGTAGAAAGGACTGGGTTGGAAAGGACCTTAAAGATCATCTAATTCCAACCCCTTCACCAATGGCAAGGATACTGCTCACTAAATCTGTTTGCTCAAGGCCCTATCCAACCTGGCCTTGAATACTTCCAGGGATGGGACATCCACAACTTCTCTGTGCAGCCTTTTCCGATGCCTCACCATCCTCACAGTAAAGATTTTTTTCCTAACATCTAATCTAAAACTCTCCCCTTTTAGTTTAAAACTGTTCCCTATTGTCCTGTCACTATCTACATGCATAAAAAGTCACTCCCTTTTCATAAGCTACCTTTAAGTACTGGAAGACTGAGAGACACTTTTGCCAGAGCATCATTGCTACAGAAATGATATTCATTGAACAAGTGTCCAGAACAAGGAGTTTCAGCTTAAGCAGTGAGTGTAGGGAAAGAGTGATGTATATTCCCCTTCTTTAAAAGTGTTATGATGCAGTTATTACAATTTTTAGACAACATTTCAGTCTCTCACAATAAGTGACAGAATTACTGTATTTCTTTTACAATGTCTTACCTGTGTTCTTGTTGCGGATAGGTAAAACTTTGCAAAGTGTTCTATTTTCAAAAGATCAGAATTGCTAAGTTCTGACCACATAGAGCTTCCATTCTGGTCACCAAGATCTAATCAACAGTGCCTCTTTTGTTCATGTACTCTTCAACATATCTGTTGGAGAGGTTTAATTATATACACAGTATTCTGTGATTTTGGCTATGTTATAGCATTCTTTCCATAAACCTACACAGAACAGGGTTATTGCTTAAAAAGGTATGGTTGTTTTCAGCTCCCTAAAGTGGCCATCAGCCAAGATATCTCTGTTTAACCAGTTGGTAGCAAGATATTTCATTGTAATCTCTCTTTCCTGTTGTGTTAATTTGCAAACATCAAAAATAGTGTTGGTTTTTATGTCTGTGTAGCAGCTATCATAATCACTCTAACATGATTAGCTTCTCTAACCAATACTGCAGTTTAATTTAAAAAAAATGAAAAGAGGAGGGGGAATTAATTTTTCACAGAGCTGGTAAAAGATCTGCTGTGGCAATTTAGTCCAACTTCCTATATAATATTAACAAGAAAGTACATTCATTTGATGGTACAGTATGTATGATACCTTGCTTTTATATTTAGTTCCTAGGTACTGGATCAAGATTGTTATAGAACTTTTCTTTCACATAATGAGTGGTTTTTTTTTAAATTGTACTTCCTTAACTTTGACTCCTGTCCATAACTTTAAAGATGGAGCTCTGTGAATCTTTCAAAATAAAGTATAAGGCTTTGCAACATTTTTTCTAGTCTAATAGTTCGTCTCATCCCTAAACTTTCTCTTCAATTTATCAATGTACTTCTTGAGTTTCTGTTGACCTTTACACTTCGAATATCATATAAAGATGAAAGAGATAATATTTAAACTCCTAAAACTTGACAGGTGCGTGTCTGTTCCACCATGAAGATTCAGAAGAAAGTTTTCACTTTTTAGATTCATTTTTTGCAGAAACTAGTTTCCCATCTTAAAGTATTTTTAGCTCTGTATTGGGTTTGTGTGGTAAGGTTTTGGTAATGGGGTAGAGGAGGCGAATGTGGTGGATTCTCTGAGAAGCTGCTAGAAACCTCCTATGTCTTTGAAGGATCCAATGCTAGCCAGTTCCAATATAGCCCATGACCAATGGTGGTAGCACCTCTGGGATAATATATTTAGGAGGGTGAAGCAAGCTGCAGAAATGCAACTGCAGACAGAGAGTAAGAACATGTGAAAAAAACATGACTATGCACGTACCACGGTCAGTGCAGAGGGAGAGTGAGGAGGTGCTCCATATGCCAAAGTAGAGGTTCCATGGCAATGACARTGGTAAGGCAGCTGTGCCCCTACAGCCCATGAAGATCCATAGTGGAGCAGAGATCCACCTGAAGCCTGTGGTGGGCCCTCTGCCAGAGTAGGTAGATGCCTGAAGAAGGCTGTGACTCATCCTTCTTGTATAAGCAGTATCTTGTTATTATCTTGCTTCCAGTTACTGTGCCTGGCTGTGAATCTAGGGATAGTGGTAACTTGATTTCAGTAGCAGTGACATTATAACTCCAAAGGAAACTGTCATGGTTTAACCACAGCCATTGACCAAGCCCCATGCAGCCCCTCTCTCACTCCCCATGATGCCTAAAACCGGGTACCTGAAACAGAGATTGAGCAAAGTTAAGTGAATAAAAGGTAGGAATTTATTGAAGGCCTTTGACTGGTACGCCTCTGGTGCAGAGCCTGGCCAAGGTTACGCTGGACCCGAGATGGACCCCGATCACAAGTTTTCCCCCCCAGATATACGTTTGGTACATTTGCATATCAGAAGTTAATTGTCCAATTACAGTTCCAGGTAATGAAGTAATATTCCCCCATTCACCTGCTCCCAATTCACTTTTGTTTATACTTAGGCCTAGGATGGTGACCTTGGTTCCCAGGCCTAGAAGGAATTGTTTTGTCTAACCAGAATGTGAAGAGAACTTACTTAGCACATAATATGGAATTCAGAATTACACACTGGTACAGCGCGGGATTAGAAAAATCCAAAAGCTAACACTTAAGGCAYAACCCAACAGTGGGATTGGCGAGAGAATTGGAAGGGTAAAAGCGRAACAATTCATGGGTTGAGAGAAGGACAGTTTAAAGGGAAAGCAAAAGTCACAAGCTTTTTCACAAAAGCAAAGCAAAACAAGGAATTCACTGCTTCCCATGGGCTGACAGGTGTTCAGCCATCTCCAGGAGAGCAGGACCCCATGATGTGCAATGGGAACTTGGGAAAACAAACTCTGTCACTCCAGACATCCCCCCCTTCCTCCTTTTGCCCCCCACTTTATATACTGAGCATGATGTCATATGGTCTGGAATATCCCTTTGGTCAGTTTGGGTCACCTGTCCCAGCTGTGTCTCCTCCCAATCTCCCACGCTCCCCCAACTTCCTTGCCAGTGTGGCAGTATGAAAAGCAGAAAAGACCTTTGCTCTGTGTAAGCCCTGCTCAGCAATAACAAAAATATCTCTATATTATCAACCCTGTGTTCAGCACAAATCTAAAACACAGCCCCATACCAGCCACTGTCAAGAAAATTACCCCAGCCAAAACCAGCACGAAAGCCCACGCTGGAGCAGGCTCCTGGAAGAACCTATAGACTCGTGGAGAGAGCAGCCCACTCTGGATGAAGTTTGCTGGCAAGACTTGTGACCCCGTGGGGAATTTGAACTGGAACAGTCTGTGCCTGAAGGACTGCACCCCATGGAAAGGGACCCACACTGGAGCAGGTCATGAAAAATTGCAGCCCATGGGAAGGACTCATGATGGAGAAGTTCATGGAGGACTGAYTCCGTACTGGAGCAGGGTAAGAGTGTGAGGAGGGGTGGCAGAGACCACGTGATGAACTGACCATAACCCCCATTCCCTGTCTTCCCGCACCAGTGAGGGGGGAAAAGGTAGAGAATTCAGGAGTAACTTTAAGCTTCAGAAGAGAGGGCTTTCTTATTTACTTTAGTAATTATTGCTTCTAGGCCTGTTTGATGCCGGACAATAATCTACCTAATTGTCCTAAGCTGTTTTTAAAAGAGTAATGGTTGTAGTTAAAGGTGAATACTGAGCATAGGTGCCCATCTGATAGTGTGCATATTTTGTATAAAGTATACATATTTTTACCAAGTGAAGCAAGGATAATTATTTTCAGAAAACACTTTATTCAATCATATCTCTTTTTTTTTAGTTCTTTATTTATGAACAGATAAATTTTCAGAAGTATTTTAATTCTGTATCATTCATCTTGTGCTTTGCCTTTTTAATGTTCAAGATGTTTTAATGACTATAGAAATGTATACCAAATACACAGATTAAATTGTTAAACTTGATATTAAAACTGGATTTATTAGTATTGATCAATCAGAAAGGCCAGATAAGACTTTTCTGTTCACTGAATTAATGGTTCCTACAGTTAACATAGGTAAAACTTAAAGGAGAAGAGGGTATGATCTGTAACAACAAACATGGAAAGGAAGAGTATGTTCATATATGACCTGTAGAAATGTACAAGAACTTCTATAAAAAGACTGCAATAAATACCTTTTAATGAGGTTTTTTCTTTCTGTAATAACAAAGAGTAATATTATACCAGTTTATAGGTTGATTTTTATTTTTTTTAAGAGTTGCATAGAAGGAAAAAGAGCTCTATTACATTTTCCAGCTCCTTAGTAGAAGGTGTACAAGTCCAGTGGTGTTTCATCAGAGTTGAATTCAACATGATTAAGCTTTTCATTAGGTAGTTTGTTCTTGGGGTAACTACTGTTTATGTGATTATGTACACATAAAGACACGTATATATCTACCTACAGATTATAAACCAAAATTTCAGAATTTGTCCAGCTTTAGACTGTATCAGACCAATATTATCTCAGAAAATGTCTTGATAGTCCATCTTTATTGACTCCTCCAAGTCTTTGATAAAGACACTGAAAGAAGAGGCCCTTGTGGTACACCACTTGTCACCAGTCTCCAGATAGGCAATGAGCATTAGTCACTRTCCTGTGAGACTAATTATCCAGCCTGCTTTTACCCACATACTTATCCACCTATCCATAACCTTGGATTGTCCTCTTGTCCTCTTTTGAAGATGAGTGCAACAACTATCTTTCTCCAGTTGCTGGGGACTTTCCCTGATCTCCATGACTTTTCAAAGATGATAGTGAGGGGCCTTGCAGGTACATCAGCCAGTTTTCTCAGCACCCTCGTTCAGCCCTTTGGGTCCCATTGATTTGTATGAGTTGAGTCCTTGCTTCAGTCCTCATCACTGCTAGTAGATCACCTCTTTGAACTGTTTCTCTAAGCAGAGAGGCCTGGCAGACTCAGGTGGTGAGGATGGGGTCCACACTTCATGCAACAGTTACTTGAAGGGCTATGCAACATCATGTTATATGTAGCAGTTATTATTTCATATGTAATATTTAACATATCTTTATGTTTTCAGGAAAAAGGAATCATCTCCTGTGATTTTTTTTCTGTCTGTATTATCAGTATTTGTAAGAAAACATAAATCTGCTGTTTAAAATTGAACATTTACTATCAAAATTCAACATTTTGATGGCTTGGGTCTTTGAATTTTTCATGTAACTGACAGATAAAATAGCTCACCTAGTAGAATCTAAGCTACATTGGAATTCATTACCATTGTTTGTAGGATTAGGCTTAAAGAAATAATGAAAAAAAMCAGATTTCTCTGTTTCTTTTTGGTTTTGTGGCTTTTTTCCCCTTTTTTTTTTCTACTTTAACAAAGTAAATCCTCATCAGAACCCTGCTGTTAGTGATTACCAATTACCTGCAACTGCAGGAGCACTGGTAAAGCATTGCCTTAATTAGGGAGGCCTAAAAATGCCCTTGGGATCTAAGCAAGCATAAATGTAGCTGAAAGGGTTTGTTTCTCCTTGGCAAGCACAAAATTTTGTGTGGAAACTATTGATAGGCATTCTTGAAAATACCTTCACTGAGCTGCTCTGAATATTCTGTTATTCAAATATGGTAAATTCACCATCTTGATATTAAGATTTTTTTTAATGGTATTTTCTTAAAATAYGGGTTTTGCAGTCATAGGCAGGTATACAGTGCCCCTTCGTTCAGATTTATTTGTTATAAASTATTCGCTAAATTTCATGAATGAGAAAAGATTGTTTCGTCTGATACATTGTAAGAGAGAAAAGAGCAGTCAACTTCAAGTTAAAAAGACTGAAATTAGTTTGAGTAGTATAAAAACCTGAAACCATTAACATTCATGTTGGTTTTAATACCAGCAGGGAAATTAAACTTCAAGCAAGTCACTCCGCTTCCTCTGCCCATTTTGGTAAGGAAGGGATAATAAATGAGATTATGAGTTGAAATAACAGCTTAACTAAAAACATGATAACAACAGCTATATTAATAGCAAAAGTATACAAAAGAGAAGGTGGGAGCTGGTGGGCAGCAGAAGTTCACCAGGAGTTTGCAAGGGACTGTCCACTCACTCTGGAGAGCCAGGCGTGATGACAAATTTCTGGCTCCTGGGGCCCAGCTTTTCCTGCTGAAACCATGACCCCAGTGATGACATTGGCAGTATTGAATAAACACGGTGGTAACACCCACACAGCTCTAAAAAACTCCACTGCCTGTCTCTGTAACCAAGACAACATTGTAGACCTAGCTGGTTTTAATGTCCACTTTTCACGGTGTTATAAATCTTATGATGACTTTGATATTTCTTTTTGCTATTTACTTCTCCATCTTTATGTAATGGTTGGTTGTGAAGTTACGATTACATGTGTCAACTAATCCTTTTAGTGTTCTGTTTGCTACATTATAATTGTGCTGCAAAATTAGCATTAAGGAAGGTTTTAGCAAGGTTGCATTTGTAGATAGGAAACCTTCTTTGTTCTAGTTTATCCTGAGATTAAATTATGAAACTTGTTTGTTTACCAAATTGAAAACATCTTTCAAATTCATCTTTTACTGTACTGTAAGATACACAGTGAAAACCCATTAAATAGTGCTGACAAAAGATACTTTGATGGTCATTTACAATAGTGATTAACGTAGCTGCTCTTCAGTTATTCTCTAAATTTAGTTTTCTGGCTGATAGAACATTTATACTAGGTTGTTTCTTTCAATTGAGATGTGAAATGTATTCTTCTCCTAACCTCCCCATTATAATATACGGCCCTGCTTGAATTATCTAGGTAGAACAATGATGACTTGATGACTTAAGTGCAAGAAGAGTTTTGGGGTGCTTTTACTTTCTTTGGTTTTGACTTTTTTGTCTATTTGTAGGTTCTTGCTTTTTTTTTTTTAGCTTTCAAGATTATTTTTGTTCAGAACTCGATCAAGTGTTCCCAAAGTATAAATTAGTATCTTCTTTTCAGTATACAGATATCTAGATGCCATGCACTGTTCAGGCATTAATTTTTCTTTTATGTCAACAAAGTTATGCTGGAGGTGAAGTTTGTTTCAGGATGTGTAAGGATCCTGTGGCTCTAGGAGGAGTGGTGTGAACTGAATTTGGAAGAAAGGTTGTGAAGATAGAGGATGCCAGCTTGATTCTAGAGAAAGCAATGCCTTACTTGCGAGGTCCTAAAATAAGTGTCTCTGACTCTAAACCCAGAAACTAAAAAAAAATCAGCAGAAGATAAATATCTCCACAAAGCTATTGAATTTCATTAGAACAGTACATACTACTGTAATCTTATTTGTTTAGAACRACAATAAAAAGAGCTACCTGGATCCTTTTCTGAACACTTCTGTGGCTTTTCTGTATGAACTATATGAACTGTGAGCTTTCTAGCCTTTATTTTTCTTCATGGTTTTACATMTTTTTATCTCTGCAGTGCTCTTTCATTTTTAAAGCATTGTAACTACATATTTCACATGGAAATTGTTGTGACAAAGTTCACTGGGACACTATCTCCAAATTTCAGAAGCTCTTACTTTCTGAGGAGGGGATCTGATTTTACTAGGCTTTTTGGAAAAATAAATTGAATTCTGAATTTAGTGGTACTTTTTATGGCTTCATGGCCACGATGGGCAGCACTGTTGTGCAGGGGTAGAAGAAAAATCGGTCTGTGTGTGTGATTTTGAGTTTTTTCCTTTTATATTAATTCAATTGTGTGGAGTATCAATTTATGCAGTAATCTGTTCTTTGCAAGTGGTTGAGAGTGACAGACTGGTGTCCCTTTGAATAAGAGGGAAATCTGCAAGTGGTCCTCCTAAGGCTTACTGATTTTGGAGGAATGAGTGTTCTCCTGTTCAGCAGTTATTCTCTCTTATTTTTTGTTTTATCCTGCAGAAGGATAGCATTTCTATGTTTCATGTATTAGAGCTATGAAAAATAGTAATATTTTTATAATAGAAAACTTTGAAAAGTGAAGGTGGGATGAAACAAAGGTGTAAAAGTACTGCTGGCACAGATTCCTCAAGTGAAGAATAGGTGTCTGGGCTTGGCGTTAATTTTGCATAACGCAATTGAATTTAATCAGGAAATGTTCACACTGAGTATTTAATTAGACTCTAGGTGATCAATCTTGGTAGGGACTTTGCTAATTATCAAGTAGCTGAGTCACTGAAGAAAGTCAAAGTAATGCTTCAGAGGACTGCACTGAGGGGTTTGGATGTGTGAGCAGAAGTTTTTAAGGTGATAAAGAAGGTTAATAAATAGTTTAAAGTTAAAAATGAAGTTGCAGAAATAAYGAATGGAGTCACAGCTGTATGACAGACTGGCACTGTAGCCTACAGTAATCTGTATAAATTATAATTGATCCTCTAAGATGTATGTAGAGGTTAAAATCCTGATCAGAAATAGTTAAGAGAAAAGCAGTACCTCCCCTGACAAGSCCGTGTTAGGTCTAAATGACAATGGTAGGAATGATTCTGTTCTCCTTCCTGCACGTCTCTCTGATGTATTAAGGGGGAATTGCATAGACCCAGATATGCTTTTGCAGATATAACATAGTGCATGTAGATTTTCTCCTAAAATGAGATAACAGTTCCACGGACTCCAAGAAGGAGTAGAAGAAAGCCTGAAAATCAGCATCTCTGTTTCTCATCTGTGTCCCTCTTTATCTAAAGATTTGTAGCATTCACTTAAACTGTGCTCTGTTTTTGTATGGTTTCTGTTAATGCCTTGCATTTCCCCACTGTTCCAGCATTTTCTGAAGTTTGTTATTGTCGTCGGCTGGGAATGATATTGAATTTAGTGTTCCTGCTACAACCACACACAGCATCCCCTTCCCCTTCTCCAGATGGAGGCAAAAAGGCAAAGATCATGGGTTGAGATAAGAACAATTTACTGGAAACAGCAGTGAGTTAAGAGAGCAAACAGTAATAGCAAAAATATTAATAACAAAAGGTCCAAGAAAAGAAAGGAGTCACAAGGAAAGCCCACAATCATAAACAATACTGGACAGCTCCCCCCACTACATTTTCTTAACCAGCAGGAACCTTCTCTGAAGCAAGTCCCTTTCCTCCCACTCTCAGCAATGACCTTAGAGGTACAGAAAAACCTCTGTGTCCTAGTAGCCGCACCCCCTCCTGGCTACTGCAAAACATTAACCCTGTCATAGCTCAAACCAGGACAGTTATTCTATACCATTTAGGACACACATAAAATGCTGGGTTGGAACACATGTCACTTCTCGAACTTGGAGCTACATGCTTTGTACCTCTACCAAAAAGCTTCGTATCCATTGAAATCTGTTGCTGAACAACTACTGTGGTCTTGACACCCCACATAGGCTTTTTTTGCTATTGGGTCCTTTCTTCATCCATCGAATACACAGTTGTAGTGCTTTTGTAGTCCTGCATAAGTTGCCTTTCTTGTATAAGCGGTATCATGTTATCATTTTGCTTCCAGTTACTGTGCCTGGCTGTGAATCTAAGAATACTGGTAACTTGATTTCAGTAGCAGTGACATTAGCTTTCAGGTAATTAATTTATTTGAATTTTATTTGGAACATTATCACAGTTTAAATGAAGTTGTGCATGAATACCTGCCAGTTTTTTCAGCTCTGCTAGCAAAAATCTATATGCCTTCCCCCCTTCCCCGGGATTCTCTTCCTGCAAGACCCTGTGGTAGGGCCTGCTTTCTGCATGGAAGACAACTGACCAATGCCAAATAGCATAGAAACTTCGGGGGCTGTTGTTAAAATATGCTTAGTAATTATGTTTGTTTATTTGAATATTTAAATTGGTGTACTTAAAGCTATGTATGAATAATTCTTCTGTATATGTAAATTCAAGTTCTTACTAATGCTCACGTAATTTTCCATTACTTGTTTCTTGCAGTCACATTCATGATTCAATGTCCATGATTTATTAGATTATAAGGTTTATGTTATAGATAGCAGCAAGTTTTATCTTCTCTTTCTACAATACTAAGCACAGTTGGATTTTTACCAGGTAAACTGTAACACAAGTAGTAAATCAAATGTACTATATTAGTGCAGTCATGGAATAAGCAAAATTCGTCTTGAAGCATTTATGCAAATAATCTGTTCTCAACAATCCATGCTTAGACATATATTCTTCTACTCTGAGAATACTGATATTATTACTCAGAGTATTTTAATGGGTATTTAAAGACATATGTATGTGTGTATTTAGTTTTAAAGGCATAAATATTAAATATTTTCTTGGGAAATAAAGAGAAAAATTTCAGCAAGAACAGCAAAAATCAGTACAGTGATAGTTTACGTGGAACGTGGAGTTTGACTTCATTGGCTCCTTTCAGAAGATCAGGGTCCACACATTTAGCTCTACAGAGTTCAGACAGTTGGGTGCTCTGTAGAGTGAAAATAAATCCATAGGCATGATGAAACTATACTGTCTATTTTATGTTCAAAAGAAAAATGTTTTCATAAAACCACAAGTGGGATGCTAATTTTTTTTAGTTTTTTTTTCCTCTGTGAATTATTTCTGCATGATTTAATCTCCTTACTGTCTTGCCCCATCAGTTATCATTTTACAAGGGTTATTCTAATCTTTAGTTGCTTTAGTGGTCACAGAGCAATAGAGAACACATCCCTAGGAACGTTTTACAGAGAGTTATAAAGTTCTGGTGTGGATGGACTTCACAATTCCTAAGCCAAGAACTGACTGTGGGTGGAGTGCRGTGCATTTTAGCTGACAGTGCAGACAAATATCTTGTGTGGATTTTGGTTTGATGGTTTGGCAGGTTTGTGATTTTTTTTTTTWATTGATTGGTTGGTTGGTTTTTTTGTTTCTTTGGATTTTTTTTGTTTTGATTTTAAAATCTTTTTAACTTTTGTCATAACTCACATATGTCAGAAACTGATTTGCAAAAAACGAGGAGAAATTCATAGAAGACGACTTCTTCAAGGATCATTTGACAGAACAATATCTCCTGTAGCTCCAAAAGTACCATTAKCTTGTCTGTTGTTTCACTCTATGCCATTCTAACCACTCTAGTAATCAGACAAATTATTCTCCTATTCGTCTGTATTTTTTTTAATGTTTTCTGTGAAGGTAATGTGAAAATAAATACTAAGTGTCATTTGGTCAAAGCTCCAGTTGTGTTTTGTGAGGTTGTGTTGGATGATGAGAAAGAAACCAAGGTGAGGCAAAGGTAACGGTCATTATGTCTGACTGTATCTACCCGTGGCATTCAGGAGTTCAAGGATATCAGCTTGGAGTCAGATGCTTTTTTTTTTTCTCTGAGATCTACATAAACTTAAAAATAAATTACATTGTTTAGCTGATTTATTATTAAYTTTACATAATGAGAAAGCAGATGTAACCTATTTTAAGTGTTACTGTCTTTCCAGATTATACAASCACATGTCAAATTCACACATTATTTCTTTTTTTGAAAATATGCATACATGTACAACCCACAGTTCTCCTGAAAAAAAGGAGTTTGTGTGTTTCCTCTGATCAGACCCTTACACCAACCATTTAAGTAACCCGAACTTCTGTCTTGGACATAGGACTTAGGGTTGTTTGCAGAATGTGCCTCCTCTTGAATGGTCATCATTACAGACACACAAAGTATTTATTTCTCAAACATTTTGCTTGTCACTGATTTTTAATGTTCAAGCAGTCTTGCTCATGGATCACTTTTCTCTCTCAGTAATGTTCAGGTTTTGGGAGGGGGAAAAAAACCACTCAAACAAGCAGAGAGCAGATGGTAAGTTCTCAATTAAAGGTGTGAAGTTGCCTGCTCGATGGCAGTACTTTCCAAGCTTCCACTTATCTTCCCAGCCCAGGGACTGGTGCTCTTTGGAAGCAGATGAGTGCATTACAGAGTGTGTGTGTGTGAGGCTTGTAATGGGGTGGGGGGARGAACCTAAAATGTTCCAGCAAAGGAGTGACACTTAAACCTAGAAGAAATATTATACCTGTGACAGAAGAATAGATTCTGTCAGGCAAAATTTTTTGAAATGTAACGAATATGTAACAAGTTAATAATTAAAATAAATTTCCCACATCAAAATCATTGTGAGATTATAGTGATGAAAATTTATTTGCATGCAAAGAAAAATGCATCCCATAACCTTTGTGTTGTCCCAGCTTATATATTTACTGTGAGATCTTGATTTTCCCAGGCCTTGAAGGGGTGTGTTAAAAAAGCTTAAGCTGAACTATGATGCTGTCTCTCCTGTTAGAACAGGTATAGTTGAAGAACAATAAAAATTAATAGGGAAATGCWTTTCTAAAGAAATGTGGGTAACTTCAGCAATGTTGATTTGGGTTTTTTTTTTCTGAAAATGTGCAGACATCTTTGTAACAAGGTGTATTCCATAATCATCCTTCATTTAGATCTAGAATGTTAAAAGAAAATATGCCATGGAGTTTTTTTAATGAGTGCAGTAGGTTTTAATCTAGTTTTCTACGAGATTCATCAGACCTAGTGTAGCACTATATATGGCTTCTGTAAAAAGATAAAGCTCTATAGTAATGTGTTTTTCTCTTTTTCCTGCCTCCCCTCTTGGTGGCCTGGGTAATTCACTCCGTATATATTTTTGAATGGCTGAAAAGTTAATTTTATACAATTTAATTATGAAGAAGCTAAGCATTATCTTCCTAGCTCTTTCTGTGTCACAGTGACTAACACAGTGACTTTTTCTGAAGATTGTTAGTTGAACTCAGAAAATATTTCCTCTTTGAAGTATTTTATAAATACTGGAGTACTGGTCTTTGTCACAGTGCAAAAACAATTTAACTGTGCTCTGCAGAGGTCTGTCCCCTGCTAGGGAAACTGTAGTTTTAAATTATTTTTAATAGGTTATTTAATGAGAAAATTAAATAGAGTAGGATGAATTTGTTTTGCAATTGTAAGCACAATTATTGATGTGGCATTTATTTCAATTCCTTGAATAAATTTTTTTTTGTTGTTTTTTTTATGAAATGTCCCCAGTATCATGACTTCTTATATTTGAAAACTAAACACTCTATTTATGGAGTGAGAATATTTATTTACAGGACAGAGGATGTTATATAGGTGCACTTAAATTTTCAAACCTATATATGCCCTTGAACATCAGATAAAGGAAAAAAGATTCACAAGCTCCCCATAAGCGGAAAAACAAGGAAAGTATGTAAGTCCTTCAGCCCTTTGAAAGTTTTTTACTATGTGAAGAAGATGGAAGAGATCCAAACCCATCTTTATATGTCTTAAAGTTTTKGATTTTATAACTGCAGAAATTAACTGTAAATCATAAAATAATCCTCCAGAACTCTACTTCCATTATCTGAGTAAATTTATTTTTGTTAAGAATGAAAACAATCCAGACCATCTACTATGGAAGGTCTTTTGTTTTCCACTCACTGTTGTTTTGATGAAGGTAGTATACTGTCTATATTTATAACAAGGCACATGTTTAGAACTTCTGAAAACTTGAGACGAGTGCCTTAGTCAGATACCAAATTATGGGTTTGGAATTTATCAGGGAAGTCCTGAGCACCTGAAGTATGCTGTTATCCTACTCCATCCGTCTGTACCTAAATTCCCACTTCAAATACACCATGTAACTCTTCTCATTGCACCTTGAGAATAAAATATTGGAGAAATGGATCATAACATGGAAAGCTATGCCTTATAAAGAATGGCTCCCAAACATGGAAGAATAGATAAGGATAATAAAATGAGAAGTGGAAACATTAAACACATTACTTCAATTTAGTTCTAAGCACATTTGAACGGTGAAGATCGCAGCTGGGCAAATGCATAAATGGATTTTTAAAAAGCCTAGACCAGCTAATAGAAGATATACTCATCAGTGATCATTAAACACAGTGGTCAAAGTCTCACCTCGGAGCCTTTATAGCTGGGGAAGTATCATTCTGCACTGGTCCTATTTTATTATTTTTCTAATCAAGTGCTGCTGACAGCTGTCAGGACAGGGTATGCTCTTGGACAGACCTTGGGTCTGAGCCAGTATGGCAGTTCTTGAGTTCTTGAAATTTCCGTTAAGAATATTAAAATGTTAATTCTATCATTATGCATTGGATTTTTTTACAGCAGTTTCAGAACTCTTGGAGGGATTTTTCTACTTTGTTTTGATAAATATATATTTTTTAAACAAAGACGTCTAACACCCATAACTGAATGTGTTGGTTTTGATGCTATTATTCAGAAATGTTTCTAGCTTTGGGTTGTTGGTTTGTTTGTTTTCATTTTTGTGATAAAAGCTTTTTGACTCTGGCATATTAGGATTTGTTCAGAGCAATACATCTAGCCTGTGGAATTTGCTAGTGACCAACCTCTTCATGGGCATTTCAGAATGAAGTGAAGAGATGGACAAATTACTCTGCTCATTTTAGTCTGCTCCTAATGTATACAATTTCTGTGCTCTGTATACAAGGTATACAATTTCTTGGGATTGCCAAAAAACAGTGTTTAAACAATTTCTAAAACTCATATCTCTCTGCTTCTCCAAGGGAGAGATTGGATTCCTTTTCATTTTGAGTCTGCTGGACTGTGTGTGCACAGTACCAGTATGATGTGAGCAGAAGAGTTCTTGTGTTCAGCCCTTCTCTGCACTTTTAACAAGTTGTATGGCCTATTCAACTATAAGAACTGGAGATCAATGGACCACACAAAGATTACATTTTTAGCTTAGCTGTTATGAAATATTTTTATCTATTGTGGTCTGAGAAAATGTTAGAACATTATTCTACTATCTAGAATATCTCATATCAAATGTTACTGACAGGTCCCTCACATACAGAAATATAAGCTATTTGAGAGCGATGTGATTTTTCATTTTAGTCTCTGGTGTGAAAAAGTAAAACTAACACTTATAATGTGTTAGTTTTATAATAATAATAATGTGCCAAATATGTCAGAAGGACCTTTAAAAAATCTTAAGGTTTTTTTTCATAAATGGTTGCATCCCAAAATACCACATTTCTGTTAGGTAGGGATGCCTGGTTTCCATTCAACTCTCTAGCTCGCTCTCTCTTTCTTCCCATCTATATGCATATGTGTGTACATATATGTACAAAATGTATGTGCTTTTATATGTATGTATATCATACTGTTTGGAGTTTGTTTCTTCATTTTGTTATGAAATAGCATAGATATAAAAACGAAAATGTTGGAAACTAGTGTAAGTGATCAGTGTTCACATCTTCCATGCTTCAGGCAAGTTACAGTGATACAGTACAAACAGAACACAATGTAATTGCTTTCCAGCTCAAAAAKAATTCATCTAGTGTTTTACATGATATTTTCTCAAAGCACCAGAAGAAAGCAGGAAAATTTTTAATTAAAATTCCTTTCTGTATCTCAAATTCTTCCTATCGCAAAAATTGTTCAACTTTTTTTTTCTCCTTTTGAGAAGAGAGAATAAAAGTGTAAATACTGTGTTATTATTATGTCTCTTAAAGGTACCTCAGTACATAAGTAGAGACTTAAATTTTTCTTTTATGTGACTCATGCTGTGCACATATTCAGACGTGTTAGAAAGTTGATGCATTCTGTTTTGTTAGGGTCATCCTAATCATCCCTGCACTCAGTCGAGCAAAGGATGTCCTCTTTTATGGTGGGTGTGGTGCTGTAGAAAAATCCCAAAAGGGACCTGATGAAAGCATTACTGCAGTTATTCCCTGGCCTGGCATGCAGCATTCATAGCAGAGACTATGTAAAATGCAGTATTGCATACCAATTGATAAAGTAATATCTGTGATCAATGCAATTTAAGGCTTTTGGAATAATTCTATATTACTTATTCAATATATAATGAAATAATAAGAGATGTATTTACCAGTTTAAAAACTGTCTGGTCAGTCTTGGAGCATAAATGGAGGTCATAATCTCTTCAGTGATTTTATCGTCAGTATTTTTATTGACGATCTGTAGTTGATGCCGGAAATTATTACTAAAAGAATATTATTACAGAACTCAAAACCCAAACTGACCTTGAATGGAAATGATTTAGCTAGGGACAAAAACCATTGACTTTGTAAAAGGTTGAGGGATGTTGACTTGAAGGAAAGTCTTTAGAAAAGAGTTAAAAGTCATAATGGATAACCTGATGTAGCAGGGCAAGGGTTTGGTGCTTATGTGGAACAAATTTTAAAAAGCAAAACCCCAAACCTAAAAAAACCCATGAACACCCCAACTCTCCAAAACACAACTTCAACCAAAAACCCTTCAAAATGAACAAATTAAGAACTTTAGCACTCACTCACCCACTCATGCTCCCGCACCCCCAAATTTAAATTTCATTTGTGGTTGATGCCCCAATGGAAATATCATGGTATTTCTTGTATTTTTAGTCTACAAAGAATAACAATAAGCCAAAAAGAACTTTAAGGCTCAACTGCGTACATATGTAGTGGTTTGAAAATGAGTTTTAAAATTAAATACTTAAGGAGCTCAATTTTTTTCTCATAATTAAGGGGGACAGTTGTAAGTTCTTTAGCTGTACTGTCTCATGTATTGAAGGCTATGAGATAACTCATCGTCTCATCAAGAAGGACAATACCATTAGAGATCTTTATGCAAGGCTGCTGAGTGTTCTTTTGGCAAGAAAAAACCTATACCTCTCTAGATACACTGACTACACAATCTCTGAAACTTTTTACCTCAGGATTTAGCAATTTGAATTCCCTGAGCTGTCAGTACTGTGTTGAAACATTTTCTTGTGAAAACCTTTGTTGTCTTTAATTGTTTTTTTATTGCTTCAATTGTTTCATAACTGTGGCCCAATTAAAAAACCAACAAACAAAACTCCCAAMCAAATAAACCAAAAAAATCCACAGAACCCCCCAACACCCTGTAGTGTCAATCTGGGAAAATTTTATTCCATGCCTTCAGGTAAGATGGAGGACATTTCCTCCAAACTCAACTGCTGGTACCACTTTTCAGCTAAAACCACAACTACAAATTCCTTACATTGTTGTTGTCATCTATTAAAAGGCATCGTATAAGGATCTGCTTTGTATAACTTGACTATGTAAAATGCCTAATACAGAAGAATCAGACATGTTACGTAAAGGGAATGTACAGTCATCATGTTGTAATGACTGTACGATTKAAGTCCTGCACTACTCTTTCTACCTCTATCTAAATCTCTGAAATAACATTCTTGATAGAAAAAGGTAGTTCATGATCAACTGATTTACTCATTTGTTTATTCCTTTGAAACCTGCTGGGTTACATGATGCAGTGCTACTACTAGATTTTGTTAGAATTCTTGGGTACTTTTATTCACACCTGACTTAGAGTCTATTCACATATTTTTTACTCTGTAGTTATTTCTAACCAGAAAATTAAAGGGTATTTAGAAGTTAACTTTTAACAAATATGATCATCTAAACTTACAGATATATAATGTAATAATATATGTGATATATAAATATAAGATAATTACGTAATCATTTTCCTAGTCTTTGAATAAATTTGGTGTTCTTCCCTGCCTCCCCTTCCCCCTCCCCAGATTTCTAGTTTTAAAAATATGTTATTGTAGATTATTGTTGCTGTTAAACCTAGATATTAATRTCTAGAAAGAATTTTTTTTGCCTAGATATTAATGTCYAGAAAGAATTATACTTCTGCTGATTTAAAGAGGGGAATATAATCTAGAATTAAACTTTAACATGACACCTGGCTTAATGTATAAGCCAGACTTATTCTCATTTTTTATAATTTCTATCATGGTTTAGAATGTCAAATACTTTATGTAACCAGTAATTTCTAATTAAAGCAACGCCATTCTTGTATCTATGAAGAAAACTTTGATGCTTTGTCATCTTTATGGAAAATGGTTTTTTCTTTGTTTGTTTTTACTACACTTGCAAGCACATTGTACTCTTCACTGCAAAAGCTTTTACCTCAGTTGGCAGTTATTCCTATCTGCTGCAAAGTGAGCTCCAAAACTAGGACTTTGGAGTCTGCTCATAGAAGATGCTTTCTGTGAATTGCAAATATCTATTCTTGTTGCAAAGCACTTTGAATTACCTAGTGAATAGGTGGCTTACTTAAACTGAACAGCACAAAGCATTTCTGATAAGTTCATATAATTTGAAGGGTTTAAACTGGAAGGATACCCAAGTGGAAGATTTATGACTCTTCTGTATTTCAAAGGATATCCATCAAAGGATACTTTGCATCCTTATTTTACATTTTAATAGTTGAGTTGGCTTTGCCCTATAAATAATTAATATCACTAAGAATTTAACATCTGAAATGATAAATAGCACTTGGCGGTAATAATGTATTGTTTTTGTGCTAACAGCGCATAATTTTAACAGCTGGAATTCAAAAGGCATAGTAGAATAAATTGTATCACCACTTGATTTATTATTATGAAAAAATGGGAAGATCAAAATCCAGGATCTTGTCACATGGGTACTTCAGTGCTGTCAAACTTTTAAAAGGTAGAAGCTGCTTCAAACCTGTCTTTTGTGTATGTGAGGCTTTCCACTCTTCAAAGTCTTCTCCAGGTACTCCAGTGAACTGCCTTGTCCTACATACTTGCAGTGGCCAGTACAGATTGCAGGAAATATTTCAAAAAGTCTGTTAGTGAATGCTCGGTTACTGAAATCCTAACAGGATGATTTTCTTTCCAGCTTCAAATTTCTATTACTCTATCCTGGGCTTATATTTTGAATCACAGGGTTTTAGTGTTGAATTGTGGCATGGAGTTCTACAAGCTAGACTCCCTTTTTTTTTCTTTTTTTTTTTTTTTTTTAAGTTTTAATTTACTTTTGATCCTCTCTTTCATTTTCATATAAGACAGCTATCTGTGGCACTCACTTTTTCTCTGCTCTGCCTCTGGCTGTGTTCTATCTTTCTGCTGTGTAACACTTTCATACCATCTCTAAATTAAATACTTTCCTTTTTTCAACCTTGGTTTTTATATGCAAGGCTTTAATTATTTAGTCTTTTTTTTTTTTTTCCATTTCTACATTATCTTATCTTACAAGAAGCAACATTATTCAAAAACATATACCTCTTTTGTAGCAATAAATCAGTAGGGATTCTTCCAACATACTTTTTTGCATACAATTATTCATGGGAATATTGACAAAAGGAACTTCTGGAAGTCCTCTGTCCCAGCCTCCTGTGTCAAGTGTCACAAACAACCGAGCAAATTCAGCTGGTGTCCTGAAAACCTACAAGTATGGAGCTTCTATGGTGTTTCTCAACATCATGCTCAGACACTGTTGTCCTCTCCTAGGAAAATGGATTTTCCTAGTGTTCAGCATCAGACTAGCAGTGTGCAATTTGTGGTGCACACTTTGGATGCATTCTTTCTTGTCATAATTGAGGCTCTACATCTTTGTAACTGCTCCCCATGTAGTTAAAATTTGTGTTATATCGCCCTTCATCCACATCTTCACCAGACTAAACAACTCCAGTTTCCCCAAYATCATCTTGTAAGTTGTGTTCTCTGGCATGATGACCATCCTAGCAGCACTGCACGGAACTTTCTTTGGTTTTAGTAGTCACTCTTGAGCTGGGGTGGGGTGAATGCAGAACTGGCCATGTGTTCCAGATGTGACCTCATCCAGATCAAGTAGAGGGAGGTAGAAATTTCCCTCAGTCTCGTATTTAACCTGGCATCTGCTGTAAGCCTCGAATGCATTTCAGCAGGGTTGGTACTCAGATAATTGTTTACCCACTTGTTTACATGCAAGCCGTTATTCTTCCCATGTGTGTTTTGGTAGAAATTGTTAGATTTTTGTTGCCCCTGTCTGAAGCTCTGCTGTTCAGCATTATCAGCTCCTCACTTATCTTTCCCTTTTAGCATCATCTATGGGTTTGTTCTGGGGGCRTTCTGTCTCCTCACCCAAGTCATGAACAAAATTTTAAATAGTGCAGGACTTATTATAGAATAGTTTGGGTGGGAAGGGACCTTTAAAAGTTAGCTAGCTCAACCTCGCTGCAATGAGCAGGGACATCTTTGTCTAGGCAAGAGTACATCATGCTTGACCTTCTTGAATATTTCCAGGGATGGGGCATCTACCACCTCTCTGGGAAACATGACTTTTCAAATATCATGAGAGTGGCTTGGCAACTACGTCAGCCAATTCCCTCAGGACCCTGGGATGCAGGTCATCAAGTCCCTTAGACTTAACTGTGTTCACAACTGTGTTTATGTGGTCACAAACTGGATTTTMTGTTACAGTGGGAGTAACTTTCCTACCTCAGTCCCAGTCCTGCTGTCCACCCACTGGAGAGGTGTGGGAAGAGAGGTTGCCAGTGAAGACTGGGGGGGAGAAAAGGTGTGGAGTACGTCAGCCTTCTCCTCATCCATTGTTACCGGATTGTCAGTCTTGCTTTTCATGCAGGTATGCCTTTTTTGACCTTTTCTGGCTGACATACCTGTAGAAGCCCTTATTATTATTCTTTTCTTCCCTTGCCAAGTTAAACTCCAGCTGCACCTTGGCCCTCCTGACCACATTCCTACACAACCAGGCAGCATTCCTGTACTCTTCCCAGGATATCTGTCCCTGCTTGCACAGCCCGTGCATTTGCTTCTTGCCCATTAGTTTGATCAGCAGGTCTTAATTCGGATATGTTGATCTCTTTCCTTCCTTGCCTGATTTCTTTCAGTTGTGGATGAGAATTCTTGTGCTCTATGGGAAACATTCTTAAAGATCTGCCAGCTCTGTTCTTCCTTGTCCCTGAGGGCAGTTTCCCAGGGTGTCTTATWGACTAACTTCCTGTCGAGGCCTTAGACACTCCTCTTGGAAGCGGTTACCATATGCAGAGCAAATGTTTGACTGCTGTGCTAGGTATCTAGTGGTGCAACCTTTTTTACCCAACTAGTGGTTTGTTCTTGAAAACAATTGACAGTTCCTCAGGTTCCATGTGAGAACACATCTGGCTGTGTCAAAAGCCTTTTCTAAAGTAGTGTTTGTCATTGTCTGCATACATATACATTTCCATACAGAAATCTCTTGCTGACTAAGTGGAGGGTGGGGACATTTCACATGCAGGCTGTGGAACTTACTGAGACATTTCTTCACGCATATATGACTCAGAATTGTMATGAGTCACTCTGAAATTATTGTCTGCATAAAGTGACTGAAGTGTTTTGAAAATTGAATGTAGCTCAGTGTTCACGTTAATTGTTATAGAATGCTCTATAAATTATATAATTGTTGTAGAATGGTCTATATTGTAGGCTGCTATTAAACATCAATCAAAAATAATCTACCTTTAACAAAAGTTTCAAAACATGCAATAATATTGAAAAAACGTTATGAAAGAGTTGATAGAGAACTACTGTGGAATGTGTAGAGGTTTTTTAATTACTATATTTGAAGGGAACATAATCTAGTACAGGTAGAAATAAAGGCTATTTCACATGAAAAACCTGAAACCAAACCAACCAACCAAAAATCCCCAGTCAAACAACAACCAACCAACAGGGAAACAAAAACCACCAAAAAACCAAAAACCACCAAAAAGGCCTCAAATATAGCCAAAGTCAACCGACTGAGAGTTTTTTAAACACAGCAGGTTTAGTCTATACCAAGCTCATTGCTAAATAAGAAGGGAGAATGAAAAGGAGGTCAACTATGTAGTAACTAGTAGCAAGTAACAAGCAATGGGTTTTCTAAGGTACAGCTCAATGAAAAGAGACTTCCAGGAATGAAACAACAGGGTTGAGGAGCCATGGAGTAGAAGCAGGAAATCACACAGACGTAAATAAGGGTGACAAATGAACAATTAACACATCAAAATCCACATTTTTTACTAGTTTTTAGGATCTAAGCTTTTTTTTTTTTTTAATCAGCCATTTCATGATCACATTAATTACAGGGCAATGGAGAAATATTGTATTTCAATTGGTGAAACACTATCATTACTGCATAACATTAAACATTTGTATATAAGGAAAATATATATTACTAATTTTAGACAATGGCAGAGGTCTAGGAGAAACTCCTTTGAATCCCATCGTTCCAAGTATCTTTAAAAATACTGTCCTTTTTCCCCCCAAAATGGTTTTATCTCAATAAATTTTCACTCAAATTCATTTTTGTAACTCCTGAAGAAAATGGCTTAAGGATATCCCTTTCTAAAATATATTTACTATTTTTGAAAATTGTTTTGAACTCCTATTCTTTGGTTTTGTTAGTTTTTTTTTTTAATAGGGGTTGTGCGGGGGAATGTAATCTGCTTTTTCTGCTTTGCAACTAGCATTTAGTAAAAGTAAAGAGTTAATAAACTTGGATCAGAACAACAATTGGTTTGTGTATTTTTTATTTTTGTAGGTAAATTATCATACTGATGTGGTATTCACTCCTTTTTTATAGGCTTTATTTCATTTTCAGGGAAAAATACTTTGCAAAAAGGGTGGTTAGAGAGAAAACTTACAGAGCTGATACAAGGAAATATTAGTTCTATAGTTTACTGTTCTTCTTTTATTCCCAGAATGGAAGGAAGAGGTAAGATAGTTTCAGTTTTCTGTTCAGTTTTATGTATAGTAATATTGAAAAACTTGTCATATTAATCATTTCTAAAGCCAAACCTTCACCCCTTCTCAGTATTTCTAATTTATCATTAACATGTACTGTCATTTAAAAGCCATTAATTTTGACAGATACTAATGTTAATACATGATCAAATTAATCTAATAAAACAACATATAATCTATTCCAGACCTCTATGTTATATTTAGCCTGTGCCAAAGGGAATAACAAAACAGATGAACCTGCTACAAATTTTAATTATTTAAACCTGGAATCTGTATGATATACCTATGCAGAAAAAAGAAAAAAATACATGTAACATGTACCTATTAACATTGTTTTATTACTCTTGCTTCAATCTAATTTCTTACACATGTAAACTTAGGCTCTTCTCTCAGAATAGTAATACATATATTTTATCTCAGACTCTGTAGAGATAAGGCACCAGATTTTTTTGAGTAATGTGCTAAAACACAGTGCATGTTAGAGATTAAAAGGCAAAAGAGAATTTAGGATTCTGGCACCATGTCACTTGTTTTAACGTAGTCCTTTATTACTACATGTTCATATTTGTTTTGTTGGTTAGTTTGGACTTTTTTTCCTGCTTCTAATATCATTCAGTGGCAGCATTAATTCATTATGCAATTGTTAAATATGATCTTGAAATACACTGTGGATTCTTAGACATAAAGATAACTTGTTTGTAATGTAGGATACTTCAGCTAATGCAATGTGTCTTCCTAGACTGAGTCCTATATAATAGTGCAGATACTCAGCATTCTGTGACTRTATCTGTCAGTGTGGTGCTTATGAAATAGCAGAGAAAAATGCAGTTAAAATCTGAAAATACATTCTGGAAATGGTGCTTTTCTGAAAATGTCTAAGTTCTTGATTTAACTGAGTTCTTCAAGATCTTTACAGCATTGACAATCAGGAGCTTGGAGATAGAATACTTTGTGGGATTTGAGGTTAACAACCTATCTTTCCTTCTCCTTTTTTCATTATTATGTAAATTGTTTATGGTGAAGATAGGGACTAACATGCTCTGAACATTTGCAAACTGTGGATTTATAAAAATAAGGTTAGAAATGTAGGGTTAGGATGCTTTTCAATCTGCATATAGCATTTATCAGACCTGTTCAATGTACCTTCTTGAACATTTGTGGAAAGTGTGCATGATGCAGTGGGAGGTAGTACACACCTAAATTATGACTTATCTATTTCTTTGTATCATGGCATCAAAAGTCATTACCTGAGACAAAAACTTCAAAGCTCTGGGCAACCTCAGTGTAAGGATAACTAAGTAAAATTCAGTTGCTGAAGGAATCAACTCAGGTTGCTTATGGTCTCGATTTCTGTGTGAATATTATGATAACTCTTGGGCCTCTATTACAAGAATACGGAATTTTAAATAAGTTTTAGACTTGAAACAAACTTCACACTTGACCATGGTATCATTATAGAGTTGATTTTCACTAGGGAGAAAAAAAAAGACAAAGCACTAGATTTCATCCTTTGTCACATTTATTCAATTTTATTTTGAAACAACAACTTCATTAGGATATTAAAACTCAGATATTGAAAATTATATTGTATATATTTGCTGAAATACTGACTAAAAATTGGTGGCAAAATCTCAGTGCCTTCACYTGACTCAAGATTTCCCTTACAGTGGGCACTAGGAACTTCTTCATTTCACTATAAGAACTTCATGTTCATTCTGTATATTCCAGGTTTGAGTCTGACTCCTTGACAGTATGTTTTGTTCTCTTTCTATTTTTGTAATGCTAAAAATTGAGAAAAACTCTTTAGCTTTTAATTTTAAGTAAAGTGCACCTGAAGGACCCGCTTTTCTGATCAGGCACCAGAAGAGGTTTCCCAAGGAAGTAGTGGAGTCCCAGTCCTTGGAGGCAAAGTCCAAAGTGGGCAGTGTCCTGAGCAAGCTGCTGTAGCTGCTCTGAGCACCCAGGTGGCCGGATGAGTCAAATACCAGAGGTGYAGTCCAATTGCAACGATTCTGCATTTCTATTGCTGTTTTAATTGACTGAAGGAATATATGCATAGCTACTGATACTGCCTGAAAATATTTTCTGCAATCCAAGACACACTTTTCAGGTTTTGTGGTTTTTAGGCCTCAGTTTTAGGTGTGTATGGGATAAGTTGATAGGTTTGCATACCAGGTGGATCAAATGTTATACATTATGTCTTTGAAAGCTTGATGCCCTTTCCTGTGTTTAATTCATTCTTGCTATTATTTGACAGCTGCATTATGTCTGAGTATGGCATATGGATATCTTTATTTTGCAGTGTGCACAGTGGTACACTACTTACAACCAGATTTGTGCTTTCTGGGGTTTCATTTCAGTTTTCTGTTAAAAGGACATAATCAAACAGATTGTTCTCAGTCTGTTCTCAGCCCAGTTTTCATTGCCTTTCTTCCTTTGTCTTCCATCCTGTATCTAAAAAAGGACCTTGCTCACCCTTCTCCTGTGAGTGATGAGGAATATAAGTAAATGAAGTATGATGTGAATAATTTACTGCATATTTAATTGCACTACAGAACAACTTACGTAGGTATTCTCGAAACTGCTTTGCTGTCTGCACAATAAGAAATTGTTTGTTCCATTGTTCTACTACTTCTTCCACAAAAAACACCCCACACATATAGATTATGTCAGTTATTTAGACTAAGAAGAGGTACTTTGTTTTCTTGCAATTCAGTAAAACTTTGTCAGTGCTTACCGGTGATCAGTACAGTAATTTTATCATAATCCTGAAACAGTCAAGACAAAACACTTGTATAGTTCTTAAACGAATAAAGTGTACATATGTTTTGCTGATGAATGAAATCAGTGATAAGTTGAAACTTATGTGTTAAATATGTTTCTGTTTGGRTTCAAAGGCAATGTTAGAACAAATTATGATGCCTATAACAACCAAAAGGGGCAATCACTGAAAATTCAGATATACTTAATTCTTCATCGCTTAGAATCTTCTTTCTTTCTTTTTTCTTTTTTTTTTAATATTAAAAACTATGTGGAAAAATACACAGATATGCTACATTTGGACATCTGTAAGATGATATATGAAAACAGCATTCTTATTTCCATTTGTCTACAGATATGTTCAGTAAACTGTAAATACTGTAAATACAGTAAACATGGTAAAAATATATTCTGCAAAAAATAATAAAGTATAAATATTAATGTATTCTACCATCTTTTGATTTTTCTTTAATTATGTGGGTTAGATATTTGCAGAGCTTTAAATGCATTTTGTACAAGGATTTCCTCAACAAAGATGAGGCATCTTGTGAAGATACATACTGTGTGTAATAGTTTCTGTATGGAAATATAAAAAGAATTATAGACAGAATGTCAGGAAAAGGTTTCCAAAAGTCACCTGCTTCAACCTTTGCTGCAACGTAGCTTACACAGTGGATCATTCTTGATATGTCTGTCCAAAAAGTTATTTAAAATCTTTTCAAATGGGTATTAAACAACCTTGTAAGATCTTTCCGGTCCAGTTTCTAGAATCTAAATGTTCTACTGACACCCACTTGATTCTCAGTTCCTTCATGATAAGTTCCCTGCTTATTATTATCACAAGGCATGAAGAAAGTGTTTCATACTTTATTATTGTGTGCTTCCTTGATTTCTCTTCACCAGTTTGAACAATGTTGTCAAGTTTAGCCCTTCCTTGTACGTCTCTCTATTTTTCCCCCCTTTTATTATTTAATGTTTATTTGCAATGCCCCTTGGGTCATCCTTATCCTGTTTTGGTTTTGCTTTGCTTTTGCATGTCATAGATCTCATGGGCATCTTCCAGCTTCCTACAAATAGCTTGTTTGATTATCTCTTCTGGTAGAGTTGATATTTTTCAAAGGATTCAAGGTAAGTTGATCTTTACTGCCTTTTAAAAGATAAATGCCAATTCTGCCTTCTACTTTTCACCTTTACAGTTTGCTCTCATCCATCCTTTATGAGCTCTCACAGACTTTGTACTCATAGACTGTGTAATTATGAGCCACACAGCAAAAACTAGTGTGGTGTGATATGAATAGAGCAGTAGATAAAACAGTTTGTACCGAGGAGCCAAAAGCTAGACTATAGGTATGCATATTTATTTACTTTATGATTACTCTGGTGCCCTGGAAAAACCATTCCTGTTGTACAAGTTACTCAAAGATAGCCAAAGGAAAGCTATTCTACAAACTCTTGTTTCAGGTGTCCAAGCTTCTTGGTGTTGCTTCATCAAGTGTCAGATCATCCTTTCATCCATTTAGGGGAGGTGACAGGAGCACATGGGTCTTCTCATGCCTTTTTCATTAAAACAAGTCTTATTTTAGTTGTTGTTCACTTAAATGTAACACATAGTGCCTGTTGCTTCCTGACTTTGTGTTTGGGTATTGGCTGGACAGGGGATTAGAATGGAAGAGATGGTATCTTAAGTCTTGTGGTGGGGGCAAATGATCAAGTGGACACCATGAAATTATGACTTACAACCACTCAGTTGTTCCTTTGTATGAGGAAGAGGCAGGATAAATGAGAGAGGATGTGCAGTTTCAAGTTTGAACAGATGGAAGTTCAAATCCTTGGCGAAAACTGACAGTAGATGCAGAACTTACGGATGCAAGGCAAAATAGCTGAGACCCTTGACCATGAACTGGCTCTGTGACTGCAACATTTTGAATCTTCTATGAGACTGAAGAAGTGGACTGGAAAGGAAAGATGGAAAAGGGAAAAATAATAAAAAAAATTTTAAAAATTTAAAAAGAAAAAAGAAAAAAGGCAGGCAGGTGAGACAAGGAAATCAGAAAAGTGCTGAAAAGGGATACAGCAGCTGAAGGAAGAAGAAAGTATATTCAACCATCAGAGGCCTTGGTATAATATAAAAGAATACACTTAGCTGAGGGCATCTGTGTGAACTGGTTACTGACCTTGAGACCTTTAGCCCTTTAAGTTGTAGAAGAAGCAGAAGGACACAGGAGGTCTCTGTGGTTTGAGAGTATTCTGACAGTGCATGTGCACTTGGTACTTGCTGTGGGACTTGCTTGTGCTACAGATCACACATTGATTCAGACCTTTCTGTTCCTTTTAGAGACTGTTGCTGCACTTTGAACAGATCTTCTGATTTAATTTCATCCAAAAGGAATCCCCTTCACATGCAGAAAAACTGCCCCACAGTCTGAGCCAACATGGAGTAAGTGGGGAAATGAGGGATYGCTGCACTCTACTGCTCTGAGCTATGTCACTGTTGTAGACACATTTTAGTTAATATTTTATCATTTGCTGATTTTTTTTATACCTCAAGATGAAGTTTGTTTCACTCAGGTGGCTTGAAAACRCCTAGGTTATACAAGTGTTCATAAATGCATTCGTCCTTTCCTTGCAGGATCTTAATCCTTTATCACTGATGCACCAATTAAAASAGAAAACCAATTTATGTCGACCTTTTGACTAAAGAAGAAATTTAAAAAGCAAGGGGACAAAAAGCATCAGAAATGCCAATATTCTTCAGTATCTATCAGAAGCCTTTCTTCTCCTTTAGGTGAATTAGTTTGTTGAAAGGCTACCACTTCATTCTAATTCCTTTTTCACCTTAGGCAAGTCTCCCAGGAAATTTTCACTAAGAGTCCTTTTACTGGAGTTTGCCTTCTTGAAATACACTGCTTTTAGTTTGAATTATTTTCCTTCTAATGTAACTTTGGAGAATTTTGTCCTTTTGTGATCAATCTCAACATTACCACTTAATCTTCACATTGACACTTCATTCTCTGTTAATTGGAGGCAAATGGGAAGCAGTCCCTACCCACCCTTATTACTCTTGTCACCAAAGCATTTCAGGAGCTTCCTCTTCATCCTGTCTCCTGTTGTATTCACAAGGAATGGTAGCCAGTAATCTGTGTTATCACTGGGGTCTGTGCTCTGGCTTATTCTTCACAAATACATCATCTACTCGATCCTTCTGGTCTTCGAGGGCAATCCCAAAGTAGTAATGTTGTTTGGGGCTTGTTTTGTTTTGGTTTTTCTTCTTTAAGTTTGTACATGTCCTTTGCAGTCACCTAGYAGTTCTTCCTCCCTTTTGGTCTGAACCTCAGAACAAGTGGATTCATCCACACTCCCTTAGCGTTCTTCCTCAACAAGATGTACTACATGAATTTGAATTCTTCCACCTCTTGCTCTCCTTAGATTGTTATACTGTCACTGTCATTACAAATCAGCTGCATGAGGTAATAATCAGATGGCTGGTGAGTCTCAAATCCAGTCTAACTCATCATTCTTGGTGTTAGTGATGTATAGCTTCTGTTCCACTACAGATTCTACATTTGCTGTTGGGGATTTGACCATTTGATTCCCTAAACAGCTGCTTTAGAGGCTGTCCATTTCATCCTCCATGTCTGGTACTCCTGCATTCCTTTCCAGCTGGTCAACTRCTTTCTCACTGGAACTCCTCATGCCTAACATGGTACTGACATCCTTTTGTATCATATGGGCTTCTCTGCTTCCCCACTTTGTTTATAGGTCTTCTACCAGTTTCCTAAAGGATATGTGCAGGAACACTTTCATTCTTGGTTTCTGCTTTTGGAAGATATAGGTCTGTGTTCCCTAGTCTGAGCACAGAACCTGAATTAAAGAATTTCCCTCCACAGTTCCTTTGTAGGCACAACAGCAGGTAGCTGCTCTGTATCCAGCCTGCATATGGCAAGCTGTGATACCAAACTTCTTTATAAACTCCCTTCTCCAGTCTGTCTCTAAAGTTGCCCTGTTATGAAAGTCAGCAAGATATTGAAATGTTGATTCACAAAAACAAATCTTTCATTGTCCTTCRGTGATCGGTTTAGTCGTACCACAGGAAATTTATGATATCTGAGAACACGCTATCATCCCTTGAAATGGTACAGTAATTTTTTTTTCAAGTTTTCTCATGAAATTATCCCCTTTACAAGAGTTCTCCCATTTGCCACCATAACTGATAACTTCCCTGTGACTTTTGCCGTGCGGAGCTATATGCAAGGAGATTAGGTAGGTCTCTTGACCATTGTGGTTTTAACACTCCTGGAAAAACTGAAGGTTAGTATTTTTAATCCCTTTGGACTGCAGAGGAGGAACTGGAAGCTATCATTTAGGAGATGAGTATTCTATTGAGCTGGCTGTTAGATAAAAGAGGAGTTATTTTCAAGCAACTTTGTGGCATTTCTTACACTTTCATTTCCTTTTCCTTGATAGCAAAAGATGGATCTCTGCAGCAAGCTACTTTGTTCTTTGTCCCATTTATTTTATTGAGTATATCAATGGAGCAAAGTGTTGCTTATTGTAAAATGCGTAGAAATTCTTTTGAAAGGCATGCAGTGTTTGTACTGGAATACTAAGTAACTCTCTAAACTTAGATAATATAAAAATTGCAATGTTATATARTCACACTTCTTGAATAGTAAAATTCATCAACTCTCCAGTTTGATATAACACTTTTTCCTCACATGAAAATAATAATTTTTGGTTTTGACAGTAAGGGGTTCCTTAGACTGGACTGCTGTCAAAATTGATTTCTTTAATTCTCTTTAATGCTACGGTGTGATCAAGGAAGCAGTGTAACAGGTCCTACTTAACGATATTTGTTTTGTTATAAGAAAAGCACACTTTGCTGAATATAAGTGGCAGTCCAGGGAGCTCCTGAGGGATGTGCTTGGCTGTGGGTACTTCAGTACCTCCATGGTATTGCTCATGAGGTTATTGTAAGTTAAGCCTTTATAATGAATATAGAGTCACAATATAGAAAAATATTTAGGAAGGTACATGTACCTTAATACAAGAGTGTAAAAATTAGGAATCAAATTTCTTTGGATGCTGAAATCTAAATCAGGGCATATTTGAAATCTAGCACTCAAAATTGCAGATGAGAGCCCTAGCTTGTCAAGCTTGTCTTAAAATGGTTCTCTGTCTTTTCTGATGGAGCGGCATAGATTTTCTGGTAATATTAAAAAAATCTTTTGGGACGAAGAATGTTGGTATTAAGGATTTTGAGGGGAAATTACTTCATTTTTTTCCAATAAGTTTTTCATTACTTGTATGAACTGGATTGTTACCTAGAAAAGAGCAATCGTTAGACTAATGTGGTTCTACCAGTATATCAAGAGACTGTAGTCATCACAGACTAAGGAGCCAAAAAAACAGTTGGCCCTATCAGATACAGGGTAAGTACTCTAATGAGTACATAAATGAGAACCTATTGTCTAGCCAGTTTATGGAGTCCAATTTTAAAATTCATTTCTTCTGATAACAATATCTGATTTTTAGTATATCAGTAACAGAACAATATTGCAAAAATACCAGACATGGTGCAATAAATGAGTTAGATAATTTTTCTCTGCTTAGCTATGGTAAGTGCTCACAAGCTGTGCTTGTTCTGTTTTTTTTATTCTACTTAGATATGGGTGATAAATGCAGACTAGGAGCAACGTGAAGCATTAAGATGGAAAATAACATACAAATAAAATGAACCGTGATTATTTTTTCTAAGCAACAGTGTATCTGAAGGACAAACAGAAGTAAAGTAATTGCATTATAACATTGGGTTTCAGGGTATATATGAAGAAAATACTTTTGACTACAAAGATAGTAGAGGGAATATAGTAAATTGCCTAAAGAAGATCTAGAATCTGCCTTTAAGGAAAAGAACAAGAGAAAAACAAACCATTATGTCAGTAGTAGCTAAGGTAGAGCTGATTTTGCAGTAGTGCAAGAGAACAGTAGTCTTTACAGAACCTCTCAATTAAGCCCACCACTCAGTTCAAGACATTCTTAATATTTTTGGATAGGAATAAATGCTGCCAGAATGGTTACTAATGCTTGTTTAGCACTTGTTTTTTCTGCTGCCCCAATTAGAGTGCAGTGTCACAAGAGCTAAAGTTTTTGTTTTTTCAGGCTCATTGAAAGGGCAAGGTACAAACAGGAAAAGCACAAAACACATAATTGCATTAACACAACCTATTTTGTGCATGTGACTGAATGAATTGCAAGGCATCTCCACCCAAATAATGTTTTTTACTTCTCAAAATCTAGACAACACTACAGTTTTGTTCACTAGTTCACTGGAATACACAATAAGGGTAGGTCCTAAAAATTGTTTGTAGAAATTCCTAGAAAAACATCAGAACTTCTGCTCTAACATTCTAATTAAGTCATATGTGTACACAACAGTGGGACTGTACAAATTATTTATTATTTTCATATAGTTAAATATTTTTACAGGTTTATCAACAATGTTGACTGTTTCTGTATACAGCATATTTGTTTATTKTCCTCTCATATCAGTTTTTCGTTGTTCTTTCTGAAGTCAGGCAATCACTTATTGGGGAAAAGAAGAAGAATAATTAAATTTTTAGCATGACTAAATTATCTTCAAGATTTTGTGTTGAAATTACAACCAGGACTTAGGTTAGGTTACAACCTTCCCTTAGGTTCCACCAGAGGGAAGTGGATTAAAGAAACTGTGCAACTGTGCAAAACACACCCACGCTCAATACTGCTGCCTCATGGACAGCTTGTTGCCTGTTAAGACTCTCAGGTCCTTCTCTACAGAGCTGCTTCCCAGCAGGTCAATCTCCAGCCTGTGCTGGTCCATGGGGTTACTTCTCCCTGGGTGCAGGACCCTGCACTTGCTTTTGTGGAATTTCAGGAGGTTCCTCTCTACCCATCTCTCCAACCTGTCGAGGTCCTTCTGTAGGGCTGCACAGCACTCGGGGGTATTGGCTGCTCTTGCCAGCTTTGTGTCATCAGTGAAGTTGCTGAGGAGGCACCTGCCCCTTCATCCAAGCCATTGAGGAATAAGTTGAACAATTCTGGGCCCAATATTGAACCCTGGGGGACACCACCGGTGACAGGCCTCCAACTAGACCCTGAGGCCACTGACTGTGACCCTCTGGGATCTGCCTTTCAGCCAGTTCTCAATCAACCTCCCTGTCCACTGATCCAGCCCATGCTTCCTGAGTTTGCCTACAAGGATGTTGCGAGAGACAGTGTCAAAAGCCTTCTCACACCGAGGCAGACAATAACCACTGCTCTCCCCTGATCCATCCAGGTAGTTGTTTCATTGTAAAAGGCTATCAKGTTGGTTAAGCACGATTTACTCTTAGTGAATCCATGCTCCTGATCACCTTCTTATCACCCACATGGATAGAGGTGGTCTCCAGAATCACCTTTCCAATGATTGAGATGAGACTGACCGGGCCGTAGTTTTCTAGGTCGTTCTTCTTGCTCTTTTTGAAGACTGGGGGGACATTTGCTTTCTTCTTGTTCCTAGGCACCTCTCCTGACTTCTACAACCTTTCAAAGATGATTGTGAGCAGCCTCACTATGGTGGCATTAAAGGACACATCTATGTTTGGATGAAAAATATCATAACTCCCCTTGTCAGGGAATAAAATCAAAAATTTGAACATGAAATAGGGATTTCATCKTATTGTCTTGTCTTGGTAGGTGTATATTTTCTATTAATATATGCATTTTATAATTGAAGAACGAGGTCATGATCCACAGTTTCAAAAACCATTCTAAAGTAACGTGTATTTAGGGTATTCTAATTCCAGTTAATTTGGATAGTAGTCTGATTTGTCTTTCTTTTTAACAGTTTTTCATGCTATTTTTTTCTTTAGTTTGTGTCCCTTTAAATGTTGCTGCACTGTACTACAGTAATTTCTTCCCCAGGTTTTCCCTCATATCTACAAAGTGTCAGCTATTATTTTCAGCAGATAGATGAAGGTGGGTGTTTCCATCAATCCAGATTTTTGCCATTCCATTGAGTAGCTTGCTATCATTTTACCTTTATTTTGGCTGTTGAAATTCAGTTATCTTTCCTGGTAATCCAGGAAAATAGACTCTGCTTTTGGTGCTTATACCACTACCCATTTTGTTCATGCAAGACTGTTGCTGCCTACAGTTTTTCCTTCAATTGTATATCCATAATCGTGWCCAGGCACCATTTTTCTTCAGCTGGAATTATGTACCAACTCTGTTTATTAAATCCATCTTTTTACATGTGTGAATACAATGCAAATAATTTCATTTGTCATCTTCTTTCCAACCGTCTTACCCTCTCTTTTTTTTTTTTCTCTTTGGCATAGCATGTTTGTACACTTAGATCTTTCATTTGTGCTTTTTCGTACTAGTGCAGCCACGTCATCCACATTCCATTTCATGTTTAGCTTCTGCTATGATGCCTACAAGGCAACAGACTTTGAATGCTTATCAATTTATAGGACATTGGGTTTAGGCACTTTGTTTAAACCCTACTTTTCTATTATTATTTTCCCCCTCCCTGTTTTGTGCAGTGCTTCCTTCTTCAGACTGTGTGCTTTTGGAGACAGAGTTTGGGCTTAAATATATACTCAGAAAACATGCAGGATATTGCATCTAACATCAGAACTTTTGAAAACCTCGAATATTAGTGATAACAATGGATTTTCTGACCCAYCAAGTACTTTGTTGTTCCTGCTGTAAAGTGCTGTAACAGATATTTGGTGTACTTTATTATTAAAGAAACAGGAAAAACACCATGCAAACTTAAAATATAAAATTTTATTTATTAATGTTTTAGTCAATTCAGAATAACCAACACTACAATTTGCTTTTCACTGTGCTTCTGGATATAAGTTCAAGTACATGATCCTAGGGAAAAAAGCTTGCATTTCAGTTAGCAGAGTCCTTTGCTACTTTCTAACTGCCCACTTTATGAGATACATGACAAATTATTGGAGGATCTAGCAGAACCCTGTTCTCAACTCATTTAATGAGAGTTTTCACTCCTCAACTGGAGTTGAAATCACGCCTTCCAGCTTCTTTTCTCCGGACCAAGGAATTTTGAATTCTATGGTCTTAAGCAGAAATTGCAGGTGTTGTTTCCACTTTCATATCTTTCATATAGCTATGTTACCCACAGATTTGCAGAATTTTGTTATATTAAAAGTATGGATTTGATCTCATGCAAGRAGGTGTTATTTCATCTAGGTGGAGTGAGTTTGTAAGATTTAGTTACTGTCTTCCCAAATGTTATTTCTAATTGAAATAGTCCGCAGCTTGGCTTCAAAACTGCCCTTTCTGTAGCTTAAAGATCTTCTAAGCCAGGATGGTGAATCCTGTTCTAGGTCTCCAGTTCTTGTAGTTTATGGCACAAAGAACTGGCTCTATCATGCAGACTGCTAAGCTCGTTCTTGCACATTTCTGCTTTATCAGCAATTTGTGTAGAATTCCTTATCCTCCTCTTCTTTCTTAGGATGCCTTAGTGTCTAAATAATTTAAAAAAAAAAAAAAGAAGAGAAAGAAAAGAGAGCGAGAGAGAGCCATAAAAGAAAGCACACCACCACATATTTCATTAGATAGCAATACATGTAGGCCAGGACTAATTGCAGTAGTTTAGATTGTAGATAGGCTGCAGTAGATTGTAGTTTTAGCCAACTTCCTGACTTGTTGAGAAGTATTTATAGTTCCAGCATGTACTTTCTACTTGTAGTTATCATAAAACTTGCTGTAATAGTTTATTGGGCAGAAATAAAACAGGCTGTGTAAGTAATACGCCCTTGTAGAATTCTCAGCACATTGTGAAGAAATAACTTAATCTTTTAAAAGATCATCCTGCCTGTTTAAGGACAGTGTGAATTCACTTCAGATTTTCTTATATACCATTTACAGGACCATCAGAGAACATTAAGCTCTGGCTGTTTATATGCAGGTCAAAGCTTGAAAAAGCACTGAATGACTGTAATTTTTGTTTGCCTCCCAGAATATTTTTTTTGTGGTTCTTTTATGCTCTGATTCAAAGTTATACTCTTATTATCAAAGATTTATGGTAAGTATAGTTTAGGACTTCATTGACTTTAATGTAGTGTTCAAAGTCAGTAGAACTCTTCCTATGTTGCTGCAGTTGTAAGACAAACAACAGCATAAAATAAATGTTTAGTTTTGCTATTTTAATAGCTGCTTATTTGAATTTCTACTTTTAATAWGTGAAATGTGACATACTTTAAGAATAACAAAATATTGATAGTGATAATTTTTTTTTTCTTTTACCATATATTTAAGACACTTATGGATGTAAAGTTGAGGAGTTGTTTTTTGTAGCATTTTAGGTAGAGGAAAGAACAAAGTAAGTGAAGCAGGGTCAAATTTCATATTTTTATACAAGAAAAATGGAAAATTGTACATGGTATAACAAACAGAATAATAATGAATATTGAATAATAATAAAGAGGAAATAAAGTGATGCAAAGATAATCACTCACAACCTACCACAGACTGACGCTCAGTCTGTCTCCAAGAAGTGGCCACCTTGAAAGACAATCCTTGTTCTCTCTGTCCCTCCATGCCCCCAGCCCCCTTCTTCCTCTACCACCATTTTTTTCTTTCTGAGCATAATGTTACAGGAATGGAATATCCATTAGGCCAGTTTGGGTCATTTGACTTAGCTGTGTTTCCTCTCAACTCCTTGGCCATCCCCACTCTACTTATTGTGGGGCAGGAGGAGGTGGGGAAAGAAAGGCTTTACACTGTGGAAGCACAGTTCAGTGATAGCCAAAGCATTGGTGTGTTATGAGCACTGTTTTAGCCAAAACTCCAAAGGACAATATCATACAGGCTGCTATGAAGAAAGAAAACCTCCACCCCACTCAGTCCCAGTACCTGAACTTAGCATTTACTTATTTTTAAAAAGTACTGGAATAGTTCATTCAAGCCTATTTTTGCACTTGAATAAAATCAAATCACACCAAAAGGATAATCTGAGTATTAGTTGCCTGGAAAGCCTTAACTCTATGGAGTTTTATTTGGGAAATAAGCAGAAGGACCTTCCTCTGATTCATGTTTTTAATATTAATAACTTTTTAACCACGCTTCTGAAAACCTTTGAATTTTTCTCTGTAACAGCAYAGTTCTAACCCAATGAAATGAGAAACTCTTCTTATTCCACCCTCTGTTTAAACCTGATGGGGAGTTATTGATGAAAAAACGTACTGGGAAGTAATTCTTTGAATGGGGCAATCTTCATTAAGAATGTGGTAGTAGTGCATGTCTGATTATTTTCTTTATTTTACTATTCAGCCTTATGTCAGTGATTACACACTTCAGGAAGTTATTGTCTGGAAAATTATTGCATTTATCAAGCATTTRAGGTTACAGTCACCCTATTCCAGTTTTATAACACCTTTTGTGACTTAGGCTCCAGAATGTAGTGTCTGTCTTCTCGTGTTGAATAATGTAATTTTACTGAAGCTAGACTGCTTTTGTCTGTATAGAGTCTGTCTGCATTCAATCTGTTGGACACAGCTAAAAGCATATCTCACTGCTGAAGGACTAAAGTATGAGGATTTAGAAATGTCACTCAGAAAAGTGAAAGCCCTTATGGACACCGTTGGCTCTATCATTACTTTGTTTCTGAGACTCTGACAGTTTAATCTTGCTATACGAATTAACTTCCTACCACTGAAAATAAACAGAGAAAATATGATAAGTATAAAAAAAAATGAACAAATTGATTTTTGTGCTTTAGGTCCCTATCAGTAATCTGAGAAGAGTACCAYTTGATATCAAGTTACTGGAAGTATTTTGAAAATTAATTAATAGTTGTGAAGAACTGTATAACTTCAGGAATAAACACTTATGAAAACAGAAGTCAAGAAGGAAACTGATAGTGCTGTCTTCAAAGCAGAGTTTTAACAGAGTACAGTAAATGTGGAGCAAAGAAAATAATGAGGTGAAAGCAAAATAGTGAGTAGCTGCTGATTGAGGGTAGTGCTGACCATGTGTGGACTTACCTGAGATGCAAGAGGGTAAATATTACATATAATTATAGAATTTTATCCTACACATACTTGCAAGATAGAGCAGATGGAAGTTTCCTAGGGAACTTAATTTCAGCATTTCTAGTTTTCTGAAAGCTTGTCTTTATAGTTTTGTATATTTTGTGTTTATTTTTTGCTTTCTCCTTCTCTCTCCTCCCTCATTTTTATTATTAATATTATTTTGTGTCAGTTACAAACATTCCACAGAAGCAGATAAAACAAAATGTTGAATTTACCTTTTCAGTTAGAAAATGTGTTTATATCCAAATCCATAAATCAGTACCTAATTCTTGCTAAGTATTTATTCAGTGCGAAAAACTATAGCATTGTATTTTTTCAGGTTATCCTTTCCAATTACAAGGTTATATTCTATTACTATAGGATTGATCAAATTGAGAATTAATTGTTATTAATGCAGACTGCAGATCCCAAAACAAACTCTAATTTCTTTATCTTACTTCCTTTTCATAAACAGGCATCACTGTCTCATATTGCATTTTTTGTTAGAAAGCCTACAAAAGCCTGAGGTTTTATATGTGAAATTATTTGTACAAACATAACTTGATTTAAGATAAATACTTTAACAGATAACATCACTTTTTTAARAAGCATTATTTGACAATTCAGCTATAGCAGTCAAGGACACTGTTATCCAGCAGTCTACCCAGTAAACAGAGGTTACTTGTTTCACAGTTGAGCCAGCTGGGCAAAAGTGCAAGTTCTCATAGTTGCAGGACACTAGAGTCAACAATGGCTTTGAAATATATAATTAGCAATTAGGTTAAAGTTGCTAATTTTGCACTTAAGTGGATTGAGTTCAGTTCCACTGGCTGTACAGCATAGAATTCTTTTTCTGTCAGGAATATAGTAACAAGATTCTAGCGATAAAAAGTCTTGAATTTCTATTGGTGTGCAAAATGATTTTGTCTCTTGAGTATCGAGCATCTTTCATTGTTTTTTCCTGTAAGAATGCAATTGAAGCCTTATTATGCTGCTTTTCTATGCTTATATTTTAGTGAGCATTGAATCATGTGGTTTGCTTGTTTCATTCAGACTTTTACAACGGCGCCTTTCCTATTTTTATGCTGATAAATAAACACAAACAATCAAAAATAGCCCTCAGCATTTTTGAAGTTGTTTTTTTCATCAGCAACATGCTCTTAGTAGTGATGAGCAACTACTAAAATCCATTTTCTTTCTTCCTACATGATATTTTCTTATGTATTTTAATTACTGGGAAAAGTAAAAACAGTGGATTCAAGATATAACAATATATATCTATGAGAATATAATATATATATGAGAAAATTAACTGGTTTTTTACTGAGCATTTGTAAAATTCAGGATCTAGTGTCACCTCTACACAGGGAATAATGATGATCTACAGTTGTACCCTTGCATCAGGTGCAGCCAAGAAATAATGTACGCAGGTCGCCATAAGGTTGTGCAGTTAAATACTTCAATCTTAAGTGAAGCTTTGGCTATAAATGTGCCCATCTTCCTCCTGCCCAAGACCATGAGGAGCACTGGGGACAGTGGGACAGCACTCATTATTTTTAGGGTTTAGGCCAACTACTGTGTTCTTTTTAGCTTGTTCTGGATAAGGTTATTTCATAAAGTGAATATATATATATATTATTGATTGTAGGATGGAATGGGAAATTTGAGAGTCACTAAAAAAGGAATACGGCTTGAAGGAATATCTGAATTTCTACTTCCACTATATGTGAAAGAAATCCATTCCCGAAAGGTAGGTGTTTTTCATCTTTATTTCTTAATTTGCAGCTAATATAAATTGATCTCTCCAGTCTCAAACTACAAAGTTTAATTCTTACACCTCCTAGATTAGCAATCAGTTGAGGTTTGCTTTGAGAATACCTTAACAGTGAAAGCTTCCTTCATGTCAAAAATTATTTTTCTTTCTGAAACCTTGCTTGCTTCTTAAAAGMAATGTTTTATCCGAAAGAAAAGAGATTCAAAGCATGTATGTTTTATACTTCAAATGACCTCAGCCTTGGGAATGGAATATTTGACTCATTTGATGTGAACTCCAGAAAAACAAGATTGGTGATAAGTGCAAAACGCAGTGAACTAAGGAATGGTTTTGTTCTTTCTGTCATTAGCTATCATGATTTCTTTTTCATTCTTTTTTTAATTTTAAGTTTTGTTTGGATTTATTTTGGTCATTAGCTAGAGGCAATCTTGCTATACTGTGTAATGAGTCCACGATTTAATTTTTCAAAGCAAAGCCTTTTTAATGTTGTTTAAATGTAATTATCATATAGCATCAGGTAATAACCTAATAGCAGAATAAAAAAGAAAACAAAGATATTATGTATTAAGAAATTCAGTGCAGCTCATTTTAACTCTTTTGTTTTGATTCAGTCATGCTGTTTATATTAACATTGTCAATGAATTAAAAAAATAATTTTGAAATACTGGAAAAAAATCTTTTTACCATGCAAGTGATTGTGCATGATCAGAGAAGAATGTTACATTGGTTTTCAGTCAATCATCTGGRAAGAATTTTAATATGCATACTTCAACATTTGACAGGAATCACAAGTATGTTGACCCTAAATGCCTTTGTGGAAAATTTTGTCTGTTGAAATGTCTTCTACGTATATAAGAAGAGTCTTAAGTACATTCATAAATGAGATCATGACAGTTTCCTCTTTCTCTTAATTAGTTCACTCTTGTGTTAACAAAACCTTGAGGTAGTCTCTTCATCCTCTTTTTCTGTAAAGCTAAGATCTTTCRATGTTTAATAGAATTACCTATTGTCCCAGGTAATAAAAACTTTTATAACACTTAAGCAACTCTGCAAGGAGCATACTTTTCATTCAAGGCTGCAGAACATTTGCCACGATGTGTGTGTTTTTCCCATTTATTTTCTGTGAGTGGACAGTGTGTATTATTGTTCCATGTAACTGTACATGAAAGTTATGATTTGGAATATTTTCTTGCCCAGGGCTTCATATTGCAGAAAATTGGTTCTGTTAAAGTGAAGATGGAAACTTTTGTTTCAAGTGATAGTAATGACACTCAAGTAGGGTCCTAATTTCATTTAGCTGCTAACAAATCTCAGAAAAAAATGCACACAAATGTAATTATCGCAAAGGAAAGGGATGTAGAATCTACCAGATGTCTAACATAAGGTCCCACTAGTCCTGTGAGGCTCATGAAAAACATAGACACTTGCCAGTAAATGTTCTCAAACCAGCAGAAGATGGACTTGATCATTAACAGGACAAAATAATTCAAGTAAAATAATTCTGTTGTTCCAGGTCTACTTGTACGTATTAACTTTAAGGCACTTATCACCTAGATAAAAAAGTGGTATTTACACAAGCTTCATTCTCATCTTCCAGCACTTATGAACTAGGTTCACTTTACAGTCTTTTGCCAACTTGTTCAGTGGTTATTGTGCTCAAGTTCAGTAACTTGTGGTGTATGCTAATGTAAATGTCATGAGGGAATGATGAAAGAAAGCTCTGGAGGTGTATTCAGCATAGCGGTAGGGATTTGTAACGTCTCTGCAGGATATTTCTACAGGTGTATGGCATCTGACATTACATAATGCATGTGACATTAGCTGTTTTGACACTTACAAAAATCATCTCAGTGCTGTAGAAATCTAAAGGTAAGCTAGGTTTTCTGAGCTGTCATTATAGTCAGTAGAGACCTAGTCAATACTGACAGTGGATTATGAGCAGCTATCCTGCTCAGCAGCTATTAGTGTTTACTTTGGGTAATAGAAATGGGTATGCTTTTGTCTGCCTTTTTCATGGAAGCAAGAATGATTTAAGTTTGTTGTACATTGGAGTTAAAATATTCTGTGAAATCGACAACTCGTTGTTTGTTTTCAAGGAGAGTTTGTTCTTTAAGCCAGTTTACTCATTCCCCTATAAAAGAACACATCCATTAAAGTGACATTGATTAACTCTTGAGATGACTTGTAATATATTCAATAGTAACACTGCAGGACAGGTGTATTTCCTCTGCATTGGTGACATGGTGTATGGAATGACCTCAGAGGGACCTCCATGTAGGGCTCTCAGCTCTGGAGATCAGGGCTTCACTGTTCTGCCACTGCAGCACAGATCAGGGTGAGGTGGGAAGGCCAATGTTATTAGCAGTGAGGGGCAGCAGCAGGTGCTGTGGCTAAGAGGTATGACTGGAATTCTTGCATGTTTGCTGGTGCTATCTTAGTAAGCTGGATCTGAAAGCGATAAAACATGTTCATTGAGAGTGCAGGGTTCACCTCTGATTCTGATAGTGAATTACTGTTGATAGTGCCCAGCAGTCTGTGGAGTAGCGAGGCTGAGCTGAGCTCTCTGCTGCTGCTATTTAAGTGTGAGAGTGGCTAGGTTTGCTARAGTAAAGTTCACATATGCTTACAGAGGCTGAAATCACCACTTGCCTGGTGCATACCTGGATTGACAAATAAGGTCATTTATGTGGTGATAAATGCAGACCTTAAACTGCCTTTATCAAGAGAATGGTATTGAACTTTGTATGTATGAAAAATTGCCTTTTATTTTATGATTGCTTCATAGAAACCTTGAATATTCAAAGTAAATGCTAAAGTACTTAGATTTAAGTGAGTTGGAAAACAAATGTATGTGAATTCTTATAAACAAAAAAAACCCTTCTAGTGAGATTTTCTTCTGACAGTATAAAATTTTCTATCAAAAGGCAGTAATGAAAAATCCAGGTCTTGACTAAAATGAATGTTTCTTTTTCTGTCTGTAGAAGTTGTGTCAATAAGAAGGCTACTCAGACTGTGCTCTTTCCCTAGCTCCTTTTGCTTTGCCCTTTTTACCCTATCCTGCTAGTGATGTCTGCAGAACTATGGGTTCCTACCCCCAATTCTTTGTTTACACAGAGAAGAAACTTCTGTATTTTCATCAAATGACTTTGCTGCATGTCAGAACTTGAAATGATGCATCAGAACCTGAGCAGATAAGGTCTCACTTGATCCTGAATTGACATCTTTCTATCCCTGAAACCAGGGGCACGTGTACTCTATGAATTGAATTCTACTGAGAATTATATTTTGACTATGGATGGTCTAGCTGTATACTTTTGATCAAATTGSTAGTCTGAAACCAGTAAGTTTCATCTAGACTATGTTATATTTCCCATGTTTATATCAATTAATATGACGCAAACTACCTTTTTTATAGTGCATCATTAATAAGATGTATGAAATCAAATAACACAATGCAACATCCTGAATTATTTCAATATTTCAGTTCTTCTGAATTAAATGTTTTTATTATCAGGCTACTGCATCCATACCACTGCACTTTTGAATGGAAACAATCAAGGTACAGTTTTGTTAGCTTGTTATATAACAATGGAAGCAGTTCATAGTGTTTTTTTGAGAATGTATTCCTGGGCTTATTAATCTTTTTCATTTGCACATATAGTTCTTAAGGGCTGAAGAAAATCAAGTTTTCTGTTGGTTAAATTGTTTCCATTACATAAAAAGAAGTAACTTATTGTCCCTTAAAGTAGAAGGGATTACTTTGGGTTTTTTTCACAATTAATAAGGCTAAAAATGTATTCTCTGAAATTAACATGTGTTTTCCAGAGATATCCTTAGAGAACACAGAATATAATAATTGAGTTAAAAGTCTTTGGGAAAATGTCAAGAAAACAAGAAATAGTGATATATATGAACTTCTAACTGAACACTGGAAACTCTGAAAACTCTCTGTATATCTTGTATTTTAAAATATGTCATTATATATTAATTAAGGAATTGTAGGTAGGGTTCAAAGCAAGACTTATTTCAGGCATCTTTGCTCTCCAGATTTTTACTCTAGAGACTGAATATCTTTGTAAATATTTAGAGAGATTTATTTTACATTGTTTTATATCCAAACTTGGATCAATCTTGACAACAGCAAATCTACAATATATTTCTTTCTTCACTGTTTCTCTTAGTGTATATAATAATCAAAATAGGATTAACCTTTGCTAATTTCAGCCAGCACATTGCACATATTTAGGTTTATATTTGGGCCTTAGGTGCCTTTGTGAAAACCTCAAATTCTTTTTCTGAGACAATGTATTTTTTGAGCTTCTCTCTCCAATCAAGTTATAAAGATGCAGCATAACAGATCACATCAAAAGCCTTTATGAAGTTGAGGAAAAACATACACTCCTCTTGTCCATTGAGACAATATTCTCTTTTTGCAAGACCCAAATCAGGTGCTCCTTCCCTGTACTAACCCCATGCTTGTTTTATCCCAATTGCTTTCTTTTCCTGCCTACTTTTTAATGATTTTCAGAGGCCTCTCCTCCATAATCATGCTATGAACTGATGTGAGACTGACTGGGCTGTAGTTTCCAAAGTCTTCCCTCCTTGCAAGATATTCCTATTCTGTTGAAAGGGCCTGCAAGGATGTGGTTTTGTTGATTTTGGGGTTGCATAGGAGGAACATATTCTCCCAGATCCCACTCAGATATGTTCTCCCAAAATTTCAAGGCTGGATTTGCTATATCTGTATTCTTTTCTGCTCTGTGAGATACCCCACTGCCATGCAATCAAACTAGTTCGAGAATCATGCAGGCCTACCACTACTGAGGTATATAGGTACCAGAGAAACCCCATTTAGGAAATGTGATTTCGCACTTTTTCGTAATATCAAAAAAATCGCAAAGGTACCTAAGAATCTGCCACAATTATTGCACAGCATGAGGTGCAATACTTGTTTCTGTAGCTCCATGTCACAATCCACTCAGATAAAACTTGAAATGCTCCCCAGTTCATTTTTCTGATACCTGCTCTTCAAACCTTGTTCTTTGGGATCACTCACCTGTCACTAAGGATAAAGTCACTCTTATGGCATTGCTCTGGTTTCAAAAACCAGCACAGTCATAAAGGACTCCTTAAGTAATTTTGGCTCTCAACACCCTGTAGTTCCAATAGTGTCACTTTTATTGGCTATGAACAAGATATAAGGTTTTCTTAATCAAAAAAGCTTTGCCAAAGGACAAGTCACTCCTATATTTGTTGGTGGTCTCTGGAGGGACTACCACTCTGAAATTGAGTTGGCTTTGCTTGCTCTTTGCTGACAGCTGATAAGAACTTCCACAATTCATGATTTTGTCCTTGATTTGCTATACTTGAATGGAATCTGTCTGGGGGTCATCCAATTGAACAACTCTATCTTTTGAACATGTCGTTTTTTCATGTCAGCCTCTACTCCTGCTATTATTGTTGTGACTCATTCCTCAGTCAAGGAGGATCTCTGCTTTTTATGCTGAAAAATATGAGTTAATAGCCTTTTTCTTTTGTTGACTATAGTTCATGAATAAAGTCATGAGGGGCCTATATCCACCCAAGTTTATACCAGCTTGAGGAACTGAATTTGATTTGGGAACACTCCTTCAGATGGATGTGGGAAAGTTAATGAAGTTGGAACTGTTTTTCTGGGGGTTGGTTGTTGTTGTTTTTGGCATCAATTGCATTTTCAGTTTTCCAAGTACTTCCTTCATGTAATACATCTGTGTTCCACTGGGGAAAATTTCAAGGAAACAATGTGACATTTCACTCAGATGTTCATCATATTTTGTATCTGATCCTTATGTAAAGTGTGTTTGGATTGAGCTGTTTTAACTGCATGGGCATCTCACGCCAAGAAATGACCTTTTATTTCATGAACAACTTCAAAGTAATGTAGTTGCRGTTTACGCAGGCCAAGCAATTACTTAAAGAAATCTTGTATCTAGAAAAAACAAAAGTTATTAATATTTCCATGGAAAATCTGATCCAACACAATAAAGTAAAAGCAGATGATTTGCAAGTGACTTGAAAAGGGGAGAAATCTCTGTCTTTATCTCTTTGTGCATGAATTTGCTCCTGTTTCTTCTTGGAGAACATTTGACATTTGCATCCCATTTTATAAACTCAAGGAACACCTTAGTTTTTACTCCTCTGTATAAACCTTAGGACTATGGATGCACAGGTAAAACTGGGAGGGAAAACTGAGAGTCATTGGGCAGGGGAATATCTATAGAAGCCATTAAGCACAAACAAAAAACATTAACATAATTGTATCTCCCCAAAATACTGGTAGTTTTTTAGTCCTGACTTGAGGGCTGCTGAGATAATTCGAAAGGTATTTCTTAAAAGCTGGGCTATGCAATAGCCTCACTTTTAGCTGTTTGGTAGGCAAAGACATATTTTTACGAAAACATTGTAAACAGGGTGTGTCAAGTTAGAAGGAGATACTTCATATCCAAAAACTCAGGGTATTAAAAGCTAAGAATATTCATGTAATAAAATGATAAGTCTAATGATGTTGGAAGTTGTCAGCATGAATTTCTGAAGGAGAGATCATGCCTGCCCAAGTTGATAGTCTTCTACAACAAAATGTCATCCTTGGGGGATAAGGACAACTAATATTGTTAGTCTTGCCTTTAGTCTCCCATCACATATTCTTAGACAAATTGATGGTGTACACTCGAAAAGGACAGTGAGGTGGCCTGAAAACTGGCTAAACTGCTGGGTTCAAAGGGTTGTGAGCAGTGGAGGCCATTTTCTAGTGGTGTAGTCATGGGGTCAGTACTGAGGACAGTGTTGTTTAATTCCTTCATTAATGACCTGCACATTCACAGTGCAGTCTCAGCAAGACTGCATATGATACAAAACGAGGAGGAGGAGTGTACAAACAAATAATTTTTAGAAGCAAAAGAGAACAAGAAAAATAATGAAAGCATTGCAGTTTCAACTGTTCAGAATTTTTATTATTCCCAATTCATTAGTAATAACACTATTTTTTCTTCTCCTGTTTCATATCAGGTGAATCTCAAAAGTATTGAGGGTAATGATCAAATCATAACTCCAAAGATCACACTTTGAAAATGAGTATAAGATTCTCAAAGTATTTATTCTGAAACAGAAGTTGGTGTCCTAAAGCTTGAATGTGTAATTTCCCATTAGATATAGAAAAATATATTTTTTATCCTGAAGTAAACCGCAATTGTTACTTGGTCAGTTTTGCTTTCAGAATACTTTGTGTCTTGTATGATATTTCTCACTTAAAAAAACATTTGTAATGAAATCATGTAAAATAGTCAAGTCTTTCACAACCTACAAAAATCTAACAAAATAATAAAAAAAACCCTGCAAAAATAAAATTCCCAAAATTCSCTGAACCTAAAGTCTGCTTGTTACAGATCAGAAGTGTGAATTTCTGAAACAATTTTTGTTTTGATGACATTTCTGACAAAGCTATAGAAGCTTACTCCCAGAGCTTCATGAGACAGTTTAGCAAAATCAATTCTTCTACTTATTTATGTAATTCTTCAGACCAGTATTGTATTAGAACAAGGGTTGTTGGGTGGTTTTTTTTTTCTCCTATTAGTGTTCTCAGTATTTCTCTATCAGGAAGTAGAAAAGTCACTGAGCAAGGAAAGAAAATTGCTTTCTAAGTGTTAAGAAATACTCTGCTTTTTTGGAACACTGCACAGAATTTTGTGTCTGACATGATAATAGAGAAAATTAATGAATATTTCAAAGTTTAGGATGAAAAAAATAAGAATGTATCTCACCTTGACTATCTGGAGTGAAATTCAAAGGATAAGTTAGAGCATAATGATCATGACAGTGTCTTGTTAGGACACCATTGCTCTCTTAAAGGGGGAAATTGCTTGTTCCATCACAGCTTCTGATAGCCACTACAAGCAAATATAATAAGGATTGCATTTAAAATACTGTCCTTCTCCCATTTGAAATGAGCTGTGTATTTTCTTGCTTTCAGAAAGAACTAAGCTGAATTTTACTGCTTCAAAATAAGCAATTATTTTTTTTTTTTTATGAAGACATATATATGACCTGCTGGTCAGTCTTAAGAGCTGGAATGTTTCATTCCAGATAGAAGGCATAATTTTTGACTTCGCACTCTACAGCCTTTGTTGTCATAAGAAATATGTCATGCTATAACCTCTAGTTTCAGAAACAACTTGTCTCCAGCAATGAAATTTTCTGCTTTGAAAATGTCTTTACAGAGTAATTTTTGTTTGTTTTTTATTGTTCCCTGAAGGAGTTTCCTGTCCATCTGGTGCTGTGTCTTAAACTTCCATCTCCTTTATATAGTTCTGAAATCCCTCCCTCAATGACTAAAACTTCATGGTTTTTTTGTGCAGTCAGATTAACTTCTCAGGAAACCTGGTGAACTTCCATCAGTTTTAGGAAGCAATATGGCTACAGCATTACCTGTAATGGGGAAGTATCAAGTTAAAATAAGGTAGAGAATGTAAAGAGATGCAATAAGTGCTACAAGCATTTTAATGAAATAGTATAAACTACTAAAACATTTTAGAATAAAAATTATCCTTTTTCTTTTTCCTTTTTTAGGCAGTGCAAGAAATATATGAGTTATATTTTTTTGGTTATAGATATTCAATACGGGGTTAATTCAATTTCTCTTTAAAAATAGGCAGGTAGAACAAACATTCTCCTTTTTAGATGCAAAATAAGTACCACATTTCATCATCTTATGGATTATATTCTTGAATCTTTGTTACTTTGTTACTTTGTTACTTTACTCCAAAGCAGCTGGAAATTTATTATTTGAAAAAATGAAATGGAAGCATCAATTATTGCATAACAAGGACTATGTTTTGACACTGGCCTCCATCCAAGAGTGATGAGTAATGCTAACAGGAATTGAAAGCCTTGTTGACGTGAGAACATCCTCAGGAAAAAGTTGCACAAAGCCAAACAATGTATATTCTTCTCATCACTGAGAGTATGATGAGTGACTTCCTTTGATCTGAAGATATGTTAAAATTTCAAATAAAAAAATTACCTAACTTCTCATCTTTAACAAGTAATACGAAGTTAATTTTTAAAACTCAGTTTTGATTAGACTCTGCAGATTTACTATAATGTGATATTTTTAAAAAAGCCTTAGAATTAAATTTCAAGAAAATTTTTTGAGGTGGTAACTAAGTGTGTAGGGTTTTCAAGGCTAAATCTCCAGGCTATATGAAGACCTCATATTAAAAAAGGAAAGCCTTAAAACAGCAAACTAGTGCATTGCTGTGTGATGCAGCAGTAGAAGTCTTATAATGGAAGCAGCTGAACAAGTTAGCATCCTGTACTGGAATTGGTAATTATGGCTTCAGCATTATGATTGTACAATAACAGCTGGGGACTTACAGTAAAGTTGGCTCTTGGGCTTCAGCCAGAGGCTCATTTGTATCTTTCGCTGAATTTAAATCAGTTTTTCTGCAAAGGAAGTAACTGTAGTTCACAAAGTTTGTTAATTTAGAGTGGCAATCTGTCATGCATAATTCTACAACAGCTACTACAGCACATACTCTTGCTGAAGTCTTTGCAAGTGTAAGTGGTAATTGCAGTAGTATGGCTGACGATTGACAATGCTAAATTTTCTTTTGGTCTGAAGTCGAAATTATTTTTAAAAATACAAAATTATTATACATTATTCTGATTAGTAAAAGTGAAACCTGTATTGGTACTAAACTTGGCACTCCAGTAGTGATTTACGTGAAAGAAGCTACAATCATTTTTAGTAGAAAGGAAAATTAAAGTTTACACTAAGAATATAGAATGGCTAGAATTTTTTTTTTCTCTTGCTAGATCAGTATATAAGTACAAGGTTTGGACAAAGTTTATTTTTGTCTCTGAGTTTCTCCATTGGTGTTCACCAGATTAGAATCTTCCTATAAATCTGTGGTTTCTCTTTCTGAGTAAACTACAAAATCCCAGAAGGAAAGTGCTTCACACTTGTGTTGTTATTTTAATAAAGTATAGGTATTTTGGAATGTCAATTATCTCTCCCAGCAAGCTGAGCCAAAACGTTGGCACAGAAAATGCAGCAAGTGGATTGGCTTTTTGCAGGAGAAACTACTTTACATTCTGTAAGCAGCAAATTAATTTAAAAAATATTGTATTAAAAATATCATTATGACTATTTAGATCAGGGATACTACCGAGTGTTCTTTTAAGATGCAGGTGCTACTTCTCTTATAAAATATTCTCCACTGAGATGCAGTCATTTTTTGAAACATTATGGCTCATATTGAATAACATACTAATTTTGGAGTAGCTTCATTGGTTGTTCAGCATGAATAATGGCAATAAAAGTTTGTTATTCTGAAAGTGAGAAAAATTATACATTAGCAGAATAACTGGTGGGACTTTAATACTGCTCAGATAGGGTGTTGGGATTACCTGAAAGCGGCTGATGCAAGAATGAAGCAGTGCCTCTTTATCTTTTTAAACAGTGATGATTGAATACTAGTGAAAAACAGAGTTAAGTAAGTGGAAAAGACAGGTATGTTGGGGCAAGGGAGGGGACTAATACTTAGTTCATTTACTGTTTTATTAGGGTAGGACATAGGACAAAGTGTAATGGCTTTAAACTGAAAGAGGGTAGATTTAGATCRTATATTAGAAAGAAATTCCTTCCTGTGAGGGTAGTGAAGCACAGGAACAGGTTGCCCAGGGAAGTTGTGGATGCCCTATCCCTGAAAGTGTTCACGGCCAGGCTGGATGGGGTTTTGAGCAACCTGATCTAGTGGAAGATGTCCCTGCCCATGRGGGTTGGAAACTAGATGATCTTTAAGGTCCCTTCTGTCATGAACCATTCGGTGATTCTTTGATTTTTATTTCCTCAAATTTTTTCTCCTATTAGATGAAAAACAATATCTTGAGAGGTTTCTGAAGTTGTCACATACAAAACACAGAAACTATAAGCTGAAATACTATCAGTAGAGTATGCAAGAAGTCATGCTTATATTCTCCCAATTTAAGACAGCATTTTTTGTTATTTTTCTTTATTTTGCTCTTTGCATTTTAAAGCATTTTTCAATTTCTCTTTGGAGTCAGAGGATCATTAAGAACACTGTTTTTAATTACAAATAGAATTGGTGTTAGGATTTGTGTATTTATGGCTATTCTGTACCTTTCTAAGGTTTGCAGGTGTTTATTGGTCTGGGGTTTTATCTGTGGATTTCAGCAATTAGGTGTAATTGCCAACCAAAATATTGGAAGAAGCATCTGATGAGCTTGGCACAGATGCTTTATGTGTGATTCCAGTAGTATAAATCAGTATTTATGAGGCATTCTACAAAGAACTCTGTTGCATATGTGTATTTCTGTAACAGTAACAGGCATAAATCTGGTTTTAACCTTGAGTTTGGCATTCAGAAGACTGTGTCTATGTACATTTGTATTATTTAATCTCTCCACCTAGTTCCCAGTTCAGGAACTATGTATTTCACACATTTTCCTGAATCTTAGTGCAATGAGAACCAGGTAGGCACCAATTACCCTTTTATCTGCCAGGTATCTCAATTTTTACATAGGAACCACCTAAGGACACACAGACTACGGATATCTGCTATGCACAACAGTTGAGCTGAGATTACGAGGTTTGCTGCGTAATTGAAAAGGAATTGTAAATGCAACCAGCATAATACAACCTTCCTGCTAAATTCCCTTCCGTTGAATAAACCAAGTTCAAATTTGGAACACAAGCAAACAGAGTAAATAAACATAAATCAAGCCTTAACTGTGGATATTAGAATCTAACACGTGCCTCAGATTTAGGCTGAAACAACCCTCCTGCCGAGGCAAAAGATTCCAAAGCTCTTCAGTTCTCCTAACACAGTAATGAAATCCTTTATAAGGTACATAGAGACACTTGCTTCACACCATCTGAGATTTTCTATGTGGATTTTCTGTCTGAAATGATGACATTTAATTGCATGTTTGAGTCAAGTTCCACTTCATGTACAAAATTTTGTTCTTGAATTACTTATCCCTTAAAACAAACTACTCTTAGATCAAATAATTAAAAATACTAAGCATATGAACATTTGCGTTAATTTTAGAAAGGCCTGTAGACAGTTTTATGATTAGTTTGATGTTCTGCAGATTTTTGATTTTGATAGTTTTTGAATAGTAATTAATTTAATAATAATTTTAAAACTTAAAAAMCCCCAAATTTTAATTTCTCATTATTTTCTTTTTAAAAGACCAGTTTAACATTTGTACTTSAATACAAATTGCAGGTGAAAGACTTACTTCGCAATTGCTGAGCATAGTCTCTCAGAATGTCATCTTGTAGTTCTTTTCAAATGAGATTTTAGCTCTTTAAAACAATCTCCTCTGATCCATATCATAATATTTAGCATTTCAGTTTTCATCAAAAGTGCACTTTTGTAGTGCCTTTCCTAATCCTCTCCAAATACTGTCCTTTGGYATGTATTATGGCTTGGTGTTGCAGCACGCAGACTGGATTTCTTTTTGCAAAGGTAACTTAGAATATGTAGAAGTATAATCTCAGAAAACATGAATGGTATTAATGCTATGGCCTAGTGATATGCCCTCAGCACTGCAAGTTTCATTGTGAAAGTCTGTACTAATTGTATCACACTGTTGTAAGTATAATTTCCCACTTCTGCTAATCAAGCTATTCCCTTTCTTTTGCTTGCCTTCCTTAAAATGAAGCCAAGGGCCCTGCTAGTTTGTCAGCCTGCCTGGGGGTTTAGGCAGAAGGCTTAATTAATGTCTTCAGCTGTGATCTGGAAAACGCACTCTCTCACAGACACTTTGGATAGATCCCTACTATTAAAATAAAGTGAAACTGATAAATCTCTAAAGGCTGAAAGTTCCAAGTCAGAAATGTAACTGAGAAACCATYATCCTGAGAATGAACAAAAAAGCTTTTAAGTTTTGACCTTTAGAAGTTCATTATTATCTTAAATATCTTAATTATATTAGACCTTGAATATCTAGTCTTCTTGCTTGTGATCCTATTGTGCTATCCTGTGCAAATAAAAAACAATTTTAACTAAGTTGCAGTGGGGAGGGAATCTATATAGAATTAGAATCCACATTTCTCCGGGCATACGCATATGGTTTTTGAGAAATTTCAGAAGTACCTCTGCAGTTCATCTTTTCCTTGCTAAAAGATTTAATACTCTTTTATTATTTTTTCTTTTTTTAATTCAGTCACTTTTGAATCTTCAAGTACCTAGTGTATGTTTAGGAAATGTGTTTCAAGATTTATTTTACAAATCACAGTAGTGTCTTAGGATCATAGTGTCTTGAGAATTTATTTATGAGATAACCCTTTTGCATCATTTAGGTTTTGATGATTAATCTTTTTTGACGGACATAGTGGGTATATTTTAGCAATTTTTTTGTTTTCCGTGGTTCCTCCTAAACAGTAGACCTCACATATGCTGTATGTGCCTAACATGTTTATTAGGCCTCTAGCTTCATTCGGTCTTCCTTATGTATCTCAGAAGAATCCTGATGATTCAATGTTTTACTTCTTTGTTGTTTTTTTTTTACAAAAATAAATGCCATTCTAAACAGTTGTGATTTTGTCACAAATAGTGAATAAAAATGTGTWAATAAAAAAAATAATTATTGTACAATGCTGGAAGATGGAACTATGTGCTTCACTTTTTATAAGTTTTAGTCTTCCACTTTAACACAAGAATGAAGGTTAAATTTGCTAAGACTCTTTAACAGTAAATAAATTAACCTTATTTAAACTGAGATAAATCTTTAAAGATAAAAGATAGCTACAAGGAATATCTTGCCCTCCAGTGCTTTCATGTTTCATACTGGTTTTGGGACCAGAAGGCACCATTTCTAGGCAATACATGAATGCTCAGAATTTAGTTTTATTGTCTTTATGCCATTTGCGTTTTGTACAACGATGGAGTAGAAAGGTTAGGAGAAGCAGAACCAAGATCAATATTTATTTCTAAAGGTCCGTAGCTCTCTCCACCATTTCAGACAAGATTGTCTCTGCCTCAGTATCTTGTTTGCAAAACAGGGCTATCAGCACATCCCTATCTCATGGAAGGTCRTCAGCTACATACTTTAAATGATTGCACTGTTAGACAATGTAAGCAAATAAGAACATCAAGGCATGGAGGTATTAATAAAAATCTAGAAGTATTGTTATCTGCATGGAGTATTCTATATCAAGCATACTGAGATCATCCATTAATATTCAGTGCCCTCTGTTGTTATTACAAATATTATTTTGTTTCCTGTCTTGAAGATTAGGCTTGTAGGCATCATTCTAAGCTCATGCTTCTCTTATAATTTATTTCCTTTGTGTTTTGAGACTGATGAGCTATAAATTGCTCATGAGCTGTAATGGGTTTTCTAATCAGAAGCTGTAAAGAGTAAAGCCTGGCATTATTTTATTGCTTTACTAAACAGTTTTGCTAATGAGGCTACTAATACAATGTCCAGATTAAAAGATGAAACTTATGATGATATTTCTCCTGATTCAGAAAGAAGGATAAGCAGTTTTATTGTGACTTGTTTCTAGGAAATATCTTCATCTTTTGATATGTTTTGGGAGCAGGACCACTAACACTAGAAATATGAAAGTAAGCAGTAGTTCTGGCAAAGATGGAAAACTAGGAAAGATTTAACTCATCCTACTTGTCTCAAATATTTCCTTCCAAAGTAGTGCAAGTAAGCTCCGACTCTCAGCAAATGTATTTATAGTATCATAATATCATATTTCTTACAAAAATGCATTAGGAAGGCAGCTTCACATCCTATAACACTTTGCTTGCTTTTTTGCTTTGAAAAGTGGATAAAGTTTGATCACAAAGACAGTATGCAAGGTGTACCATGTTCTGAGGAACTGAAGGTGTCACCGACTTTCTGGAGCCAGGCACTCTATGACTTGCCTTCCCCTCTCTATGAAATATTTGGTTTGGTTTTGGTTTGTTTTTTTTCTATCCTCCATGATAATTTATAATTATGCTCTGGAAGAATTAGTTTAAATATTTCTGATTCTCTTGTGCACGTACTGCATGTGTGCAAAAGAGGGAGAAAGTGATCCTCATTGCTGACATAAAGCTATAGAAGATTAATCTTCAAGTCTTCTGATCTCAGTCAAAGTGAGTTAAGAGGACTGTGGTCTCCAAAGTGATGCATTTTTTTTTCTGGTTTTGATGTAGAAAATTCTTTCCATTTCAAAAAGTTATTTTATGGAAAAATTCATAACTAGTTTGATTCCAGGCACCTCTTGAATTTCCAGAAAAAGTGAGGAAGTCCTGCATGGTTCTCATGCTTTTAAAACATGGCAAGAAATGAAAAGAACTTTCTAAATCAGTTTGGATGGCTAAGAAATGATTACACAAAGAATTAGAACTTTGACTGGCTTGCCTGGAAGTGGATGCATGGTGCCAAGTTTAGGAGAAATTTCTGTACAGTGAAAAAGCTTTCGAGTTTTATTTTGCCTTTTGTAATTGTAGAAGTTGACAAATAGTGTTTTCTGATGTAGCTGCAAGTCTTGGTTTGAAAGATAAAGGAGTGTGTTAGTCTCTTTTCCTCTCGTCCTTTAAAGGAGGAAGCTAAAGCTGATGACTAGCTTTTGAGCCATACTCACTTCATGTTTGGCCATGTTTTCCTGGCTCTAAGAACCCATGATTACAGTTTTAGGTGGAGCTCTTTTACATTTAATGTGGACCACCACCATGTGAATTTTTTTTAAGTGCTTTATTCATGTTTTTTTAAGTGCTAATATTCATGTTTTTTGAACATAATCCAAATTTTAGTGCAGGTATGCATATTGTTCCTTATCCAGAAGACAAGGTAGGGTCTGAGAAATTTTCCCATTACTCTTCTCATCAAAAAGCATAATTTCTTGGCATGCAGGGCAATGCGACTGAAATAATAGCTGTGTCATTTCCAGCAGATAGAATATTGGACACAAAATTTCCTATATCAGTTGTGTTTTAAAATGTTAAGACTCATTCTGTGCCAGAAGTATCTTAAGTCTGATTCCTCCCTGTGTGTGCAGTGTAAGTGAAACGAAATTATCAATCTAAATTTATTTATATATTTGTGAGTTACTTTTGTGGTTCAGGTTAGGGAGCTAAGTGGTCACTTCACAGAAAAAATCAYAGATTTTTTGTAAGGGTTCATATGATAAGCTGAGATATTTAATTACAATATAAGTGTGTCAGTTTTTTCATATTTTCATATTTTTCACAGAAAAAATAATTATCTGTACCCTGTGTCTCATCTCTTTCAACAGCTACAGTACTGAGTGATCATTTCTCATACTTCAGGTATCTCTCACTCCTACTCTCCTCTTGTGTAAATTATACATTTTCAGAAGCTCCTGCCGTTACAGTCTTACAGGAAATTCTAGTCATCGTTCATGTCTCCCTTACCTACTGCATTAGGACACACTGAAAAGGCAATTAAAATAAAAGGAAATCATGTGCCAGCCTTGAGATATTAGTTTTACAACAGCTGAAAGCCATTAATTGAATTGAAATAGCCCAGCAAATGGACCTAATTTGAATAGCAGTGATTTAGAAAATGTGTACCAAGCCTGAGGTGTTACTGTCAGTGGGGCAGATAAGTACGTTGAAAATCTTGTAAAATAAAGGCCTTGCCTTTTTTGTAATTTGACTGTCTAAAATAGCTAATCATGCTTTTGTTAAAATCTCTGGGAGCTTGATTTGACTTGAACAAAATAAGGATTCGGTTTAAATATACAAAATGAAAATATTTCAATGTTCTTCGGTCCCGGTACAAATCCTGACATATATAAATACTATCATTTTAAGACTTCAGAGAAGTACTTCAATTGCTACTAAATGTTTCGTGTTGCTAGCAAGATCAGCTAAATTTTCTAACATGTGAGAACTTGCAGAAGTTAACTGTGATTATATTTGCATGCCCAAGTAGGAAGGAATTAGAAAAGATTCTTATTTCTGGCTTATCTTCAAAGTATATTTGATTTTTATTGAGTCATATCTGGTTTTCAGTTTGCATTGAAAAATACAAAAATATTGAAAAAACCAAAACAAAACCACCCTGGTATTCAAGCGGAATTTGTGGGGGGGGTTGTTTAGTTTGTTTGTTTATGGGCTGTATTTTGTTTTTGGAAGTAGCAGTATATAGCTAAAGCATTCTTTTTCACATTTGCAAACTTGTTTCTCATGGATTTTAGAATAAGAAAGCCTCTGTGGATGACACAAGAAATAACAAATAAGATTCAGATTTTGGTCAAAATACAGCTGATGTTAACTACAAAAGTTTTGATCTAACTCCATAATAGATCAGGAATGTTTCTTCATCTCATTTTATAAATGAAAATTGATAATTTTCTGTAAATGTAAGACTAGGTTAAATTATTTTTTCAATTAATTAATTTTAAATTAAAGACATTATTTTTTAAAAAAAATTTTCGGACTTAACTTATCAGATGGAAGTTGCCCCCAAAAAATGGCATGTCCTTGAGCAGAACAATTACMATTTTAGTTTATGCCAGTAACTGATTTGCTGTTCTAGTTTTGTTTCTCTGAAATTGTCCAGAGAACCTCAAGAATGGATCACAGAAGTGTGTGTGATGTTTAATTAATATGCTACTTCAGCCTTCCGAGTTTCTGCCACTTAATGACTGATTCAGACCCTGCAACGTGAAGATTTAGGTAGCTTGTTTTCTTCTTTTCTTGCAGCCATATCTATTGTAGCAGTAGGTGTTCTGCTTCCTTGTGATAATCTCTAATCCTTTCTTAAACTATGTAGACTGCTGTGTATCCCTGTTAAATCTCTTAGGTCCATTATTTGTTTTATGAAAAAAACAAAAAAAAATAAAACGACTTGAAACATTCTTCCCACCCACCCCCACACACACACACACACTCCCCCTTGTGAAGACAACAATTTAATAGTTTTAAGTTTATTGACCTTGTGCTTTGTTAGCTATCTCATGTTAGTGTATTAGAACAGAAGGAAAAGAGAAGCCCTAAATTTCTTTGTATATGTGTTGTAGTCTTGATTCTGTTTCCACTTCAATCAACAACAGTCTATATAATTTAGCTCCTGTGAGAAATAGGTACTTTCAAATCACTGGTTTAATTTTAAAATGTTTTTGGTTAATGGCATTATTTAAAAATCTTTAAAATGGGATTGCTTTATAAGTCGGTTTTTTATCAAAACTTGACACAGTGCAATGAATGCAGAAGTCATGTATTAACTTTAAAGTCTACAGAAAGTAACACCAACATTTTAAATTGTTAATTATTATTTCTATTGATGACTTATTTTAAGTAAATGCTTCTGTTGATGTTTTCCAGATGTGTCTCTATCAGTGGAGATTAATAATTCAGGTAGCCAACAGCTCCAATATCCAATGCTTTGACAACCTCTGTGATGTAACAGACTTATTGAGAGAAAGGTTTATAAACTGAAAAGCTGAAAGTCCGCTGATACCCAAAATCCTTTGTATTCATCAGCCTAATACTTTAAAAGATCTGTTGTTGTAGTTTTAATATGTATTTTCATATTTAATTCCACAAAAGTACTTCTTAACTTGAAAATAAGCAGCAATGAAATTTCACCTGCTGCACCAAAGTGCAATTGTAATCTGGAGCCTTTGCCTAATGATATGGGTTCATCTGATTCACTATAGGTGTTTGTAGTAACAAACARATTTAAATTGTACAGCTACTATGGAAATTAAGTTTATGGTTGGTGACAGTCTGTGGCCATGATTTTCAAACAGACTTTTCAGCCTTTGCTGTTGTCGAATCAATATCATCATTGCAGTTAATAGGCAAACTAATTGATATTTAAGGCTGAGAGATCTGAGATCTGGGGTTGCTCAGCCTGGAGAAGAAAAGGCTCCAGGGAGAGCCTTTATGCATCTTTTCAATATTAAAGGAAGCTTATAAGAAAGATGGGAACAAACATTTTAGTAGTGCCTGTAATGATAGGACAAGGGGTTTTAAAATAAACAGGGTGGATTAAAACTAGATATAAGGAAGAAATTGTTTCACAATGTGGGTGGTGAAATGCTGCAACAGATTGCCCAGAGAGGTGATAGATGCGCCTCAGTTTCAGTTCTTTCCCTCGTGATAATTCTTGGTGGTTTATCAATGCTTATGAATCAGCAGCATATGAATAAATTAATAAAAGACAGACAAACAATTTCCTTGCCAGATACAGGGTAGTGGATTTGCCTTAAAAAAAAAAAGAGTTAAAAAAATCTGAACATAGCCAGTCTTTCAGACCCCGTTATCTTTCCTCACTCTTCATGATATCAGTTTTGGTTCCAGTCCTTTGCCTCTATTTCCTTTCTTTTGTTTGAAAATCATAGATTTCTCAGCAAGAGTAAAAGCCCATATGAATATCTGTTGATGATTCCCCACTGGAAATGTAATTGCATCAAATGCCTGTATAAGCTTTTTTGTAAACTCAAAGTTTATGTAATATGGCTTGGATTTCATGTGTTATAATAGCAGAATATTTTTAAATAAGGAAAGTGCATTTCTGTTATTCTAATTAGTGTTTTGAAAAAGATACACAAGACAAAATCCTGTGCTTTGTGTCTGCAGTGAAAATATATGGTGGGTACAAATGTCTTGGAGTTATCTTAGTACCCTAGTGATTTTGGTAACAGCCTGTAAAGATCTGGTCTCTCAGTACTCATTTAGAGATGCTCTTATTTACTCAATTTGCCTGTTTAGATCTGCAACCAGGATTAATTTGGCATAGTTTTATCCATGGACTTTTACTTCTGAAATGTTTCTCTATTTCTACTATACTGAAATTTAAGCAAAAAATTACATAGCAGTTTGCCTCAGTGTGCAGAAGTTTCCATGCCACTGGATGATTGTTTATAGAAGTTTCCTTTGGTACTTCTTGGTGACACACCTAGTGAGAGCATTAAGGTATTCCTCAGTCAGTCAGTCTGTAGAACTAAAGCATATTTGATTTGAAGCAARATGGGAAAGGTTTCATGTAGCCTGCAGAAAGAAAGGAACTAAGGGACAAAAGTATTTTGAAAAATCAAGGAAGAATTGATTTACACTACAGGTGAGTCTCACTGTTTCCCTGTTCTTGAGAGGGCAATATCTTCTGAGTATTTGCTGGTGACAAAATATGAGTATTAATTATCTCAGAGGAGCCTTTAGTAAATAAATCTACTTAAACTTCTCTAGGAAGAACCAGATATAGCATTAAGGTACACATTTACAAACCAGAAACTTTGTAACAAATGGTTGTGACTGTAAAATAATATTTTTAGTATTAGTTAATGTATTAGTATTAATAAATAACATAGTCTTGTAAATTTATTTAGATGACTGCATGATTATATAGATGGTACAATTCTGAAATATCAAGCTGTTGTATTCTTCAGAAAAGGAGAATTAAGTTTTGTCAAAGGACTTTTTTACCCTACAGTGTTTTTAAGGGTAAGATGCCGAATGAGATACTAACTGTTTCTGTGAAGCTTATAAAGTTTAAGAACAATCTGGATATTCTTTTTGGGTGCAGTTGTAAGTGTCAGTCTAATCCATAGATTTTTTTTTTCACTGAAAAATACCACCCAAGAGTCTCTAACACAGTTCTGGAAGAAAGCTTATCTTCATGTTTCCCTCCTGGAGATCACAAAGGTTTCTGAGGATGTGTTTTGAAAGAGCTTCTTACTGAGGTGTGGTGAGATATCAGGTTTCAAGAAAAGGCAGGTCTTTATACAACAAATACATGAACAAATACATGAATTCACCTTGATCCAGACTGATTTTATTGCAATGCTTATCAATATACTGAGAAAATAAAGTGCTGTCAGCTTTATTTTGAGTCATGTGGGGGACCTAAGGAACAAGGCTTACTACTTCTCCATACTTGTTTATATTCATAGAATCACTGCAGTTGTATATTCGCTGCCGTTGGAATGGTGGTCATCTGGTCCAATTCACCTGCTCAAAACAGGGTCAGCTCAAGCAGGTTGTTCAGTCAGGTGTTGAATATTTCTAAGTATGGACGCTCCAAAAGATCTCTGGGCAACCTGTTGCAGTGCTTTAACACATTTGGAATATATATATTTCTTTCTTATATTTAGATGGAATTTCTTATATCTCAGTTTGCACCAATTGCCTCTTTTCCTGTCACTAGGCATCACAAAGAAGGCTCTGGCTCAGTCTTACTCCTCCCTCTCATCAGGTATTTATAGACATTACTAAGACCCTCTGCTTCGAGGCTTCAGGTCTCCAGGCTGAACAGTACCAGCTCTCTCAACATCTTTTCCTATGACAAATGCTCCAATTCTTTCACCATCTTTGTGGCTCTTTGCTCCAGTAGGTTGGCATCTATCTTGTATTGGAGAGCCCTGAACCGGTCCCAGAGGTCCAAATGGTTCTCGCAAGGCTAGGTAGACCTGTTGGTGATGGTCTTCCTAATGAAGCTCAGGAGACTTTTGACCTTTGTCTGTTTAGGTCCCTCTGAATKGCAGCATAACCATTAGATGTATCAACCACTCCTCCCTGTAATATGTCATATGAAGTCTCTGAGGATGCGCTCTATGCTGTTGTTCAGGTCATTAATGAAGTAATTAAACACTGTTGGCCCCAGTATAGATCCCTAAGGTACACTCCTAGTGGACTGGCTTCCAGCTTGGCTTTGTGCCACTGATCACAACATTTTGAACACAGCTGTTTAACAGTCAGTTTTTATTCCACTYAATTGTCATTTTATGTAGACTATCATTTGGTCTGTGAGGATGTCATGGAAGACAGGGTCAAAAACCTTAAGATAAACAACATCTATTGCTCTCCCCTCATCCACTGGGTTTATCATTTCATTGTAGAGGGCAGTCAGTTTGGTCAGACATTTCTTCTTCATAAATCCATGCTAAACTACTCCTAATCTCCTTCATCAACTTGCAGTTACTAAAACTATTTTGAGAGCACATGTTTTCAATGCCATCTAAGTATTTGGAATGGCAGTGTTCATTCTAAGTGAACTAAATTGACGAAAATAGTTTAAGAACTAGTTGTAAAATACTGTTCCTCCAAGTATTTTACTTTGGTGGATGGTTACATGCTATTTTTTCCCTGCAAAAAGAAAAAGAGAAATGTAGACCATTCTGTATCGATAAAATTATATTGAACAGTAATATAATATGTATTAATGAACTTTACCAGATTATATAATATTTCAAAATAAAAAAGGTAAAAATATTACTCCAGAGAAGTTGACAGAATTTCCCTCCAAGCAGATTTCTGATGTAAYATCAGCAGGGAAGAAGGCCATCTGTCCATGTGTTTTTCTGAAAGGATAGTCAGGTTTCTTTGGAAAACGACCAGACCCTGTCCTTGTAGTTTGGCAAATCTGTGATATAAAATGGAGTCATTTAACAGATTGAAGGTTTTTGTGCAATACAAGAGACTAGAATGACAGCGAAGGCAACAGCCTTAGCAGTAAAAATCAGTCTATGACCTGTCTTCATGAAGTAATAATAATGATAATACTTAGTGCTTGATAGCTCTTAAAATGTTAATACATATAGTAAAGCCTAAGCTAAGGCGATATCATCTGCTGCACATATTTTTAAAGCTCTTTGTAAGTATATTCCTTGTAAGTATCTTCCCTGAAGTGCCAGGAAAGGATATAGGTTTTTCATCTCTACAGTACTTTGGTACTTTAAGTCCTATATTTCCTGAAATGTGTTCTCTTCCAAAAGACACTGAAAATTATGCTTACATGTGGTACCTGCAATTAGTATATTGAAACTTGAAGTTACATCAAGAATTAATTTGAACTGTAAAACTAATCTGAAGATTTTATGCACTTTCTCTGAATACAGCACTCTTGTTAAATGCAAAATTCTCATTTGAGAATTTTACCATCAAGATGTTTATGGTAGAGACACTCAACACAAATAGGTTTTCTCATCAGATTGCCTCTTTCAGTTCTCACTAACTTACAAATCCTTGACGATGTACAAAAACGTTACATGTTGCAACTCAGGTAACTAAGGCTGTTGTTCATAAAGAAATCTGGATTTCAACTCTGCCTATATTTTGTTTTCCTACACTTGAAATTAGGTCTTTTACAAATCTTGGCCTGAATTGATATTTTGATACATGTAATTCATTTTGGTTAGTTGGGAAAGAATATGGTTTGCCTACGGGATGTGGGAGAGACACCATTGCAGAAGTTATGGGCTTAAGGCTCTGTGATTAGATTGTAATTAAAGCCAGATTAATTAATTGTTCTGATTTGAAAATACATGTATATAACAATTTAAATTTTTTGTCTCTTCTCGAAGCAGTGAGATGGTAACCATTGGACTCAGACTGTTGAGAGAAATTACTTTCCCTGCTTAAGAACTTTTGACTTACAGATGCACCATTGTTCTTGGATATCCTTGGTTTTATGTGCTGTTCTTGCGATGTACAGGAAAAGAGACTACACCATGTAACATTTAATTTTGCTCTCCAGACTATATAGAACTTCATAGGTTTACAACAATACCATTTATTGTGCTCAGAAGATGAGAGTAAACCAATTTTAAATTAATGCAATATGTTCCTCAAGRATAAAAAAAAGGGAAGCTGCAATCTGTTCTTGTGGTTTCAGGACCCTGTAGGGTAAATTCAATTCAGCAATGATATCATAAATGCCAGAAATATTTTGGGAAGGTCTGAGAGTAACAGGAGATCTTGCAAATGACAAATTAGGCGAAAGGGGTAAAACTTCATTTAGCTAGTTATACTTTAGAGATATGAGGACTAAGCAGAAGCCCGAGAATACCTCTTAAAAAAGAGCAACAGAGATGAAAAAAGAACACGATTTTTCAGGTACCAAAATTTTAAGAAAATAGGATTTTTCAAGTATGGGGATTTTTAGTCTCTCTAAGTCTCTCTCAAAAAAAAATAAAAGGTCTACAGATTAGGAGTTCATAACATTTCATTTTACATATTTATAACTCAGAGAGAACCCAAAGAGGCATTCAAATTATGGTACATACAAGATACATGAGCATTAAACCCCCTTGAAATGGTTTTGAGATATTAGGCGGTTATGACTTTTAAGCTCAGTGATTTGAAAATTAAGTGACACAGCAGGCAATGTGGATTCAATACACCCATTAGTACACAGAAAGTAACAGTTTATTTATCTTAGAGGGTTTATGGTCTTTTTTTTAAGGGAAGAGAACTGAAGCAGAAGAATCAGGAAACAACATTTAAAATAAATTTCTGAACAGATCAGTCATAGAAAAARATTTTTCCACTCTTTAGCTGATAAAGGGATTGGATTGCTAAATCTGTTGTTTCTGATAATATCTCATGATGTAGAAATATCAATTTTCACTCCCAAATTAGACAGTCCTGTGTTACAGGTGTAGAACATATGTATTGTTTCATTTCAGTAGATATAGAATGAAACAAGTTCTTGAAAGCAAAAACAGATACAAATTGTAGTTCATAGAAGCATAGAATCATAGACTGTTAGGGGTTGGAGAACATCTTAAAGATCATCTAGTCCCAGTCCCACTGCCATGAGGTGAAGCMTTCAGTATTATTTTTGTTTTCTGTGTTTGACAGATCAACTCACTCTTCTAAAAGACTCTTAGACTAATGATGAAATTCAGGTTTTCACACATCCAGAGTTTGTAACTTTAAAGAACAAACAGCTGGCCTTGTGACAAAAGCTGGGTTTGTTTTGAGAAAGAATGCTTGAAAGTGATATATTGGCTAAAGGAGTTTTCTACTATAACGTAGCAATTAGAACAAATATGTATTGTCATTTTGCCATGCAATTTTGTCTTAACCTTTTGAAATCTGTGTACAAGTAGGCATATAGAGCAGCTGGAGCAGTGGCAGCTCAGGGACATTGGTCTGAAAAACAATTCTTTTTTATATCACTCTTAGTGAAATGATTTTAATAATTCAGAGGCATTTCTGCAAGCCCTGACATTTAGCAAAATGAAAACAATTGTAAACAATCTTCAGTACTCCAGGAGTGAGGCAGAATTCCTTATATTTGACCATTATGTTTTACATGCAGCTGGACAAATGGAAGAAGAGCTTCTCTCAGGTCCAAAGGGGGTCCTATGCACTTTGAAGCCTATGGGAATTATAAGAGCCTGAAACACTGACAGAATATGTGAACACTTTTATGTACACTTTTTGGAATGGCTCTTAAAGGCAGCATAGATGTGGCCAAAAAGGCTATGGGAGAAGTTGCCAGAAATTCTGGGATTTTTCTTGATTTCACTTAAATCCATGTATGTGTGTCTAYAGCCTTATTCAACCTGCCATTTTTCTAATATGAAAAAGACTCCTATGTTTTAAACACGAGTATTTATTCTCTCCCTATTGTTGCTCGAAAGTTCTAAATGAGGTAAAATATGGTCATCGGCTAATTTGCTAAAGTGTTGGTCATTCACTGAGTTAATATTTGGTTGCAGTTTTCACTCTTTTGTTGTTTAAAATGRTTATGAATCTAGGTTCCTACCCCCAAATCACTGTTTCACAGATTGGTTCCTAATGATACACCAGTATTCCCTGCTGATTTTTATTTATTTTTATTTAAATCAAACCTGGTTTTTTTAATCTCAGTAATGAACTAAAAATGATACTGCCACTTTTCTAAACTAGTGAATGAAGAAATTTAAGGTGATTTAATGTTTTCAGGCAATAAGTGGTATAGAACACGTATTTATATTGTAAATTCCAGCCTTTTCCAAAAATCAGTTAGTGGTACAGAAGAGTCACACAGATACAGCACACAGTTCAACTAGAYAAGTTTCACCAAGTTTCTCACCAGCAGTGTGAGAGCACTAGGCTTGGATTCTCTGATACTATTGTGATAAAGTGGAAAAGATTGCTTAGAAGAATACTGCTGGTTTTTCTATTTTGCTTTACTTTGTTTCTGAAAGTTCAAAAGATTCAGATTTTACAATCTATCTTGTAATTGCAGTTTTACATTGAAAAGTATTTCCTCATTTTAGGTGGCAGTGAAGTATAGACAGTACGGATATATCATTGCCACATACAGATACTGAAATGCAATTTTGTAGTAAGCAGAGACCATCAGAAATAACTTGCACAATGAAACCTGTGTACACACAAGGCTGCTGTATCTAAAGCAGCATAAAGAAATTTTGTCTGTGCCTGTCTTTCTACAACTATTATTGGCTATTTACACCTCTCAGAATTTCTGTGTAATACTTTTTTTGTTGTGTAATACTTTTTTTGTTTTGAGCACAAAAGAACCTTTGATTAGTAAAGCATCTATATCAGAAAGTCGGCTACTGACTGACTGATGTGTGTGCCTTTATACTCTAAAAACAGCAAAGCAAAACCACTGTTTTTTCTTCCAGAGATAATAAAATATATTGTGATCTAATCGATGTAAAAGAACTGAATGAAAGGCTTTCAAAAACATTTTATGCTACTGGCAGTCTACGACTTGGTGACGGGACTTGTCATTCAAACAATCTAAAATTGAAATTAAATTAAACTGTAGTAATCCATTGTAATTAACACTCAGAAATTGATTACTTACATTTTCTTGAAGGAAACCTCAAAATTAATCACACTGAGCAGAACTTGATTTTACTTTTAAATTCTGTTAAATTTGCCTTGTATTTATAATTCTCCTACAACACTTGAAGAAAGTTTATCCCTAATTCAATCAGTCCTTTCACATAGGGCTTTAGAAGAGCTTCCAGATATATCATGAATTACTGGTAACATGGAGTAATTTAATCACTGGAGTAATTGAATTACTCCAAATAAACCTATATTAATAAGAGAGTACTGCTAGACGTATTATACAATACATTAGGGAAAGAAGATATGACACAATATATTTCAACCTTAAAAGGCGGCTGTGGTATTTATTGCATCTTCTTAGAAAGTTAAAGCAAAGGCTGAAACTGTTGATGAAAGACAGTTGTGCAGAAGAAGGTAAATTGCCTACACAGATAAATATCAATCCTCTTCTTAAGTAGAAATCTGTTTTAAAATCATCTCAGATTCAGCCTCTTCCATTAATATCTAATAAAATTTATGTTAGGTCCTGGCAATACTGGGAGTGGATTATTTTGAATGCAGCACCTGAGATAGTGAAAAAACATGAAAATCATATCTGAAAGGTATAAAGCATGGGGAAGCAAAAAAACTTCAATCTTCTGTCTAAAAAAGCAAAAAGCAAAAAGAAAAGTTATAACCTGGGAAATATATTTGTGTTGTGGATAGCATTTGAGATTCTGTACTCTGTTCTGTCTCTCTTGCAGTGAACTTCATCTGATGCATGAATTAATTTTTAATTTCTTTACCCTTAATTAGAATAACATTTCTAAATTGTTAATACTGAACTRGCAGTATTGAACTTTTTTTTAAAATGACCTAGAGAAAATCATCTTAGACAATAAATAATTTTTGGCTAAGAAAAAGGGGACTTCCAAGACCTTGAAGTACTTCACTATAGAAGTTCTTTGGCAAGATTTCTGTCCACCTTATAGGAATTGATAGCTTAGGCCCGTGAAAGAATGATTAAGGATGTAAAAATGGACAGAGTTTGACATATGTAGTCTTTCTAGATCCCCTGTGAAAAAGGTGCCAGGTTGTATCAATCATATGCTTCCTCTAGAGTCAAATTGAGAAGAAATTCCGTGGGAATCTGAAACAAATTTGGGAACTTGTCCTTGAAACATGTAGTGCAACCTTGCAGCTCAGCTTATCAGGAGAAAAAGATGATGGAGAAATGCACTATGGGACTCAGACTGCTTCCCAGTCCTGGGCTTTGGTCTTCTCTGTTCTTGACTTCACCCTGGCATGAAAGTCAGATGAATTGCATCTGTCCCTCCTTGCTCACCTTTCAGCAGTAGGAAGTCCAGTTGCCTGAGCCAGGAAAGAAGTGGCTACTTTTAATGAATCCTTGGAATGGGAGCTGGGGCATTGAAGCCTGCGAGGCAGAACAGCTGCCTTATTGTGTACATGTGACATAAAAAGGAGTTGCACTCCCAAAGGAATGCTGAGACATGGCAAGCTTAAAAGCTGTAACTGTCCCTCACTGTTTGTTGAGCAATTAGCTAGGGCATTTAAAAGGCCCATCATATCAAAGCAACATGGGAGACAATTTTGTGGAAGAGTGTTTTATTAATTTTTTTATTACTTTTCTTTTTATTTTGCCTGCTGGGAATTTTATATTTGAAAATTTGTTTCTATTTTGTGGGCAAAATGCTATTTTGAAAATACAACATTCCTTATTTTGAAAGAGTTGCTCAATATTTTTTATCAGTTTAGCATATAAAAATATATCCAGATGATAATAATGAAATGGAATGTCTCCTTCCTGATTTTGTATCAAAATGAAGCCAGTACAGAACTCTGTCCATGTGACACAGTGGGACTTTCATAGATTTTGACAATCTCCATTTCCCTTTATATAAATTTGGACTAGTCGTGTTCTACTGCTATAATTCCTCTTCTATGACTTATGAGACATAAAAATATGGATGATAATATAGGTTTTGGCTACATTTTTGCTTGCCTTTTGCATTCTCTTATAAAAATTTTGCCTGAGCTTTTCTCACTATAAACTACACAGACGCTGACTCAGGGTAGATTTTTTCCCARCTGGAATTCTTCCTTTTCCCTCAGGATCTTTGACACTTCAGAAGTGCTGACCTAGAAAGAGCACACTGTTAAAATACTATTTTATGCTAGAGTCTCAAAAAAGAAACTGATAGATGACTAACATTCACAGCCTTTAGCTGACATAGGTCTATTTGCTGACGGATGTGCAGGAAAAAAATGATTAAATTCAAGCTCAGGAAATTGGGAAATGCAACTGTGTTTCATCATGGCTTTTGTGATTTTATTGGTTGAAAAAAAAAAAATCCACTAGCTAATATTAGTATGACAAAGTAAAACTAATTCTGGTGTGATTTTCCCCCCATTTGATATATAGTTCTACTTTTTGGGGTTTTCATTATTATAGAAAGATGAAAGCATTGCATTTCATAATTGTTAGCACAATTAATCACAGAATCAGAGAATATGCTGAGTTGGAAAGGACCCACAAGGATCATCGAGTCCTGACCCTGCACAGGACCATCCCCAACATGGGGATGTGCCCAACACCATGTGCCCAAAAGTATTGCCCAAATGCTTTTTGAACTCTGGCCAGCTTGGTGCTGTGACCACTTCCCTGGGGACCCTCTTCCAGYGTCCARTCACCCTCTGGGTGGAGAACCTTTTCCTGATATCCAACCTAAACCTCCCCTGACACAACTTCAGGTCATCCCCATGGGTCCTACCACTGGTCACCACAGATAGGAGATCAGTGTCTGCCCCTACGCTTCCCCTCATAAGGAAGTTGCAGTCTGCAATGAGGTCTCCCCTCAGTCTCCTCTTCTCCAGGCTGAACAGAACAAGTGACCTCAGCCGCTCCTTATATGGCTCCCCCTCAAGGCCCTTCATCATCCTTGTGGCCTCTTTTGGATGCTCTCTAATGGTTTAATGACTTTTTTATATTGTGGTGCCCAAAACTGCACATAGCACTCAAGGTGAGGCCACCCCAATGCAGAGCAGAGTGGGACAATCCCCTCCCTTGCCCGGCTGGCAATTCTGTGCCTGATGCACCCCGGGGCACAGCTGGGCCTCTTGGCTGACAGGGCACTGCTGACTCATATTCAACCTGCCATCAACCAGGACCCCCAGGTCCCTTTCCGCAGCTCTTCTCTCCAGCATCTCATTCCACAGTCTGTCTGTACATCCGGGATTGCCCCATCCCGGGTATAGAATCCAGCACTTTCCCTTGTTGAACTTCATATGGTTGCTGATTGCCCAGTCCTTGAATTTGTCAAGGTCTCTCTGCAGGGCCTCTCTGCCCTCAAAGGAGTCAACAGCTCCTCCCAGTTTTGTATTGTCTCCAAACTTGCTGAGTATCCCTTCCAGTCATTTTTCCAAGTCATCTATGAAGATGTTGAAGAGCATAGGGCCTAGTCATSTATGAAGATGTTGAAGAGCATAGGGCCTAAGATGGACAAACTGCTGTGCCATGCCCTTACTGCTGTGCCACACCCCTGTTTAAACATTCCTTTTTGCCGTGTTCCAGGTTGCTCACACTCCCTGGAGCCGTTTAAATCTCCCTTGGTTGTTCAGAGCACTGGCCCTCCTAGCCTGGTTGGCTGCCAGTGGTCCTGATGAGGCTCAGGAGCTGGACAGGCTCCTGAACTCAGGAATTCCCTATGCAGCTMGATCTCACCCCTGATCTTTCCTTCGGTCACGGCCACTTGAACTTCACTGACTAAAATCAAAATTCAAAAAATGTTTAATCAAATTTGATTTTTGATGAAATGAAGTTATTGAACAAGAGAATGAAAATAGTTTTTTCAAGGTATCAAAATGATATTGGAGTACATCATGTAGATTTATTACCAGATTATTAGAGGAACCAAGACAATTTTCAAGGTACATACATGATTATACATTCATTATTTCATTCAAAGGTCTCCTGGTGCAAGTTAATTCATCCATTATATAATCTATACATATAAGTATCTTCCCTCACTTGCTGAAAAGTTACTACCCTAGGTTAAAGATTAATAAATTCAAAATATAATATAAATATAGCATTTTCAGAGGATGAAAATTTGATAATTCAGATTTTCTTATGTAAAGGTTATAGGTTAGCACAAATACATCTCTTTTTTTTAGATTGACCTTTAATCAGATAATATTTTCTTGTATTCTTTAAACAATGCGCTTAACCTTCCCCCCCCACCCCCATGGCATTGACAAATGGAACAACAAGGCTGATTAAAGGGAAAAAATTGAAATACTGCATAAGTTAGCTAAGGTTCTCTTTAAAAGATTTTAAGTTTTCCAATGATGGCAAGCCAGTTCTTCCAAAGAGATGTTCCAAATATTTTTACAGAGAAAAATATTTAACAGTAGAGTGAGAATTAGTTACAAAACTTGACTTGAAATCACTTTCTACTTTATTGGCTGGCAATCTCCTGTACGCAGGGCGCTAATCATCTGCATAATCCCCATGACAAAATGGATAAAGTAAAAACAGAATAAATGTAAAAATGCCCTCTTCAGAGGAGGAATCATCGGGCAGTCAGTTAACAGTTATGAAGCATTTACAAACATATTATGGTCCCAGAGGACCCAGTCTTACAGATAAGACAGTTTGTCCTGTGAAGAAGGTGCTGCAGTTTAGACAGCCCAAAAGTCATTGCAGTTYGTTAGTTAAAACTTATTTTTTGGCAAAATTGTTTTTTTAGAGTCTATAAGGACTTAACTATAGATGTCAACCCTATATAAAAGCGAGAAACTATCACTGGGTTAATGTTGTACGTTTTCATCTGAAGTGAAACTGGAACCCTTCAAATCAATTCTTGTTGGTCTCTTCTACTTTACTCTGTCCTGGGTTAGTTATATATTCTATTACCACCCACAAAAGCTGGATAAATTTCATAATTACACACCYAGGACTCCTTATCTCAACTGAGATAAGCACTCCGGCCGACAGGAAGCACCACCCACCCTGGTTATCTGATCTTAGGTAATGGCCCATTAGCACCACCCAGCCTGACTAATTAGCCTGAACCCCATCGGARGACCCCRGATCATCTCTGAGAACCCTGGGGAGCATCTCGGAGGACCCTAGGGCTCATCCAAGCTCATTACCGAAGCAACCAATAGAACACYTGGAAGATCCTCTTCCATTGTGAAAGTCCCCGCCCCTGGGGGAGGAGCCAGCCAAGAAGCACAGCATAAAACAAGGGTTTTGGATGGGAGAAGATACCCTCAACTCGACGGGACTCCACTCTTGGTGGGACTCCACTCTTGATGCGACTCTCGACTGGATTCTACTCCTCGGAATTGGATTCAGCTAGCTACTCCACTCCACTCCTCAGAATTGGATTCAGCTACTCCACYACCTAGACTGGACTACCAGGCCTTCCTGCGGGACCAGTGCCTAACTGGACTGTACAGCTACCACCCTGGTCAACAGGGTATCAGGTTGTACTGTGACTCTGTCAGTTTGTTTAAGCCCGTGTTTCTGTATTACTGCATTTATTTTAACCTTTTTTATTAAAATTGTAATTTTGACCTAAAATCTCTCGAGGTATTCAGTGTGGGGTTAATTTCCCCTGCTGGTTTACAGCCAAACCAGCACACTGTCTGAAGCTGGTTTAAATCCTTAATGAATGTAACAATAAATGCATGATCACACTCTGAACAAGCAAAAGTTCTGGTCTAGTTTTTCCCACTTGGCCAGAAATCATTTGGACAGAAATGATGTAAATATTGGAAGACTTACAGCATGGTTACACAGTAGGTTCTTTGGCAGAGAATTATTTCTGTATGCTCAAACATAGTTTAAGTCTCTGCTCTTTACTACTTTTAGTTGGTCAACCCTGTCCTCTACTGCAGAACTTCCCTCTTACCTCTATCAGCTCAATGGTTTTAGTTGATCCATGCTTTAAAATTGTCTAAACAATCTAAATTGTACTTTTTGCTATTGCCTGTTTACATTCTTTGGTAAGCCAGATAATTTGAGTGATGGGATGAATGCTTTTTCTTAGCCAAGCAGGAAAAGATAATACTGTATACTCAGAGAAGGTAAACCACTACTTCTTTCATTATTCTTATTTGGTCTTGAACAATCTGAAAATTTAGTCTTACATCATTGGAAGCAGTGCAAGGAGATGCTCAGTACATGTTTTTAATTACCTTTAAACTTCTGAAAACTTCTCCAATCTGTATTATTATCTCTATAGCACCTTCCTTGAAGTATATGCTGTCCTTAAAATTCTGGAGAATGACTTGTCATTCACATCAGTAATCTTTGTTGAAAGAAGTCACTAAGCCACTTCCCTACACCAAATATTCTATTAAAGATTTTTTCTGAGGAGGCTTGGTGTAATTAGCTCTGAGAATATAGATCAACTGATAGATGTGTGTGTTTGTTTGTTTGTTTTAGTGTTAAAAGCAGCTTAACAAAATTAAACCTGAGTATACAACAAACTAAAAGTAAAATATTTTCATTGCCTCTCAGAATCAAATAGGAAGATATATTGATTTAATTATAATGCTAAGAGTAGGATTTTTATAAATTTTAATATAAATTTAATATTTAATATAAATATACATAAAAATATAAACTAAGTTCTTATGACAAATTTTCTTAATTTTATTTGAATTGTAGGACTGAGTTTAAGGGTAAAATATTTAAAGTCACAGTGGTTTTAAATGAGCATAAAGCTCCAGTATCCTGGAAAAGCTGACAAAATTCAAGGAAGAAAGAAATTGTTAGATGGGTTTCTTAGGGTCCTGAAGAATTTCCTGAAAAAGTTCACTGTTAATCTTTGTAAAATTTATTATAAAAATGTTACATATACATCTTTTAGAATACATTTAGACAACTTTGACATTGTTTTCTTATATTTAAGCACTTTGATCGTTCTAAACCAAAGGCTTTATGCTTTACAGGAACCATTGTATGATGTGTACTAACCAAGTTTAAATTTTGTTCATTACCTTTATTCAAAAGTCAGAGCTGAAAATAGAGACCAGAACTTTTTTCACTGCCTCTTAGGATAAACAAGAGGAATAACAAATTAGAATCTAAAGTTTCACTGAAAATAACTGAGGTGCACTGGAAATATTTTACAGAGATTTTAATAAGTTTATAGAAGAATATTAATAAGATTAAAATGGAAAGTTAAGTATAATGGCTTGTACTGACAATTACTGTAAAATTCTGATACAGGATTACCTGAACTGTTTGATCATCTCTTTACATTTAGGAGAGCTTGACTAGCTGCCTGAAGCACAACATAAAATATTAAAACTACTGTCGTGCCAGTAAAGAAGAAAAAAATGCAGAAAGCATTCTTAATTTTTTGGTATGCCATGTGCACTTCTTTGCTTATGCAGAAGCATAAGAAATACTCAAACACTAATGCAGGTCAGAATAACATCTTTCTGGCAGTTTAACACTGTTCCTAAGAAAATACAACCATTTTTTATTTCTCATATTGCTCTGTGATCTTGAATTTAAAAGGAATTCAGTCTTTAGAACTCTACTGATTAATTCTGCAGGTTGCAGAAGTGATCCAGGTCCATGGCATTTCTCATGTTGTTTCAATATAAATGTTATCTGTGAAAAACTGCAGTTGTGGAACTGTATTTGTTGTAGGCTTTGTCAGTGAAGACAAGTTCTTTTCAGTATTTTAAAATCTGCAGTGAAATGTGTTTGGTGTGGAAAAATTACCAAGTTACTGAAACAGAAATAAATTCTGAATAGCTACAGARTTGAAGTGAAAGTCAGACTGTTAATTACACCCTTTGGAAAAGATCTGTGTTATTAAAAGGTGGCAATTATCTCAACGGCAAAGTTGACAATAGTGCTATTCCCACTGGGACATAATATGCTTCCCTGAAGGGGCATGTGCCACGTCATTCCCTGAACCATAATTTTTCTACAGAATTTTATTTCCTCAATTTTGACCTTCAGAACAGGTCTGGTGACTTGCTTTAGTCTGTGATTGGCAAGTCTCAAAGCTAATTTCCTAACAGAAAGGCAATTTATTGAACCACCAAGACATGTCCTACAATAAAGGTGGGGATGAATATCTCCTTTCCAAAGATAACAAGTTTTAGAGACATGAAACAATTTCTGAGCTCACATATTGGCCAAGTTTGTGTCATACTAATGGCAAAGCTACTTATTAAATATTTTGCAAGGTTAAAGAATATTGAACAGCAAAACCTGAGGTAATACTTTTCAAGGTCACTTTCTAGATGTTGGTATGTCAGAATTCAAGGTGAATGCATGATGTGTCGGAGATATTTGGGGTTTTTAATTTCAAAATACTCTCWTCTACTTGCATTCAAGATAATGTAGCATTTTCTATTGATTGTTCATAACCTATGGTGATAAAAAATGCATACTTTGTTAAAAAATAATAAGTCAGATTAAGATCTTGTCACAGTTTGGCCTGGAGAATTGGAAAGTAGAGACTATTCTGACTTACTTATTAGATGTTTGCATACCTATTCAAAAATTGAGGATGCTGTACCAAACAAATAAGTATGAAACATCTTCATTCGTTTTGATATCAGCAATGTTTGTTAATGAAGAATTTTGTTGCTGTCTCTCAATATGAGAAAACCACACTCCTCCCTCTAGTGGGAAGAGAAGTTGCAAGCAGATGTCATTTCACCCAGGAAATTCAGAGCAACTCTACTCATAGAATCAGGAATGGTGTGTAGTAAAGAAAGAAGGAGGAAAAAGAGGGTTTATAGTGCAGTATCACCTATGGAAGCTTAATGATCAAGAAAAGAAAATAGGAAATAATGAGATGGATCCTTTCTTAGGAGAACTAAGATAGGAGACTTCTGGGACRCAAGTATCCATGGTCCTGCAAAGAAGACTGTGACTATCTGCAAGGAGTATGGAAAGGTGGAAGTCATGTTTCCATGATTAAAACCATTAAAAATTAGCTTCTGCTCTTTTAAAGCCAGACTGTTTGGAAAATTATCTGATTGTTCTAGTTGCACGGTCAAAAGGGAATATTCTCGATAACACCACAGAAGTCACTTTCATGAAAAAAGTGCTGCACAGACATGTTTGAACTGAATTTCTTGCTTATGAGCAGGTAAAATAGATGCTGAGACCTTTGCAATAATGTTGAAGTTCTCAGCCCTGGGCTATCATGATCAAATATTTCCTGAAAATTTAAAGTATACTTTCCATAATAGGCTTTACTAAAGACAATCGTAGGATGGCCTGGGTTAGAATGGACCCAAAAGATCATCAGTTCCAACCTCCCTGCAGGGACACCTCCCACTGGACCARGTTGCTCAAAGCCTCATTCAGCCTGGCATTGAACACCTCCAGAGATGACGCATCTACAACTTCTCTGGGCAACCTGTACCAGTGCCTCACCACTCCCATAGTAAAGAGTTTCTTCCTAATATCTAATCTAAAACTACTCTCACTTTGAAGCCATTCTCCCTTGTTCTGTTACTACATGCCCTTGTAAAAACTCTCTCTCCATCTTTCTTGTAGGCTGTCTTCAGGTACTGTAAGGCTGCAATCAGGTCACCCCAAAGCCGCCTCTTCTCCAGGTTGAACAACCCCAATTCTTTTAGCCTTTCCTCATAGGAGAGGTGCTTCATCCCTCTAATCATCTTGTTTCCAGCAGGTCCATGTCCTGCCTGTGCTGGGATCTCCAGAGCTGGATGCAGCACTCCAGGTTCGGTCTCACCAGAGCAGAGCAAAGGGGCAGAATCCCCTCCCTTGCCATGCTGCTTTGCATGCAGCCCAGGACATGTTCGGCTTTCTGGGCTGTTGAGTGCTCATTGCTGGGTCATCTCCAACCTCTCATCCACCAGCACTCCCAAATCCTTCTCAGCAGGGTGGCTCTCCATCTGTTCAGCCCACACCTGTGTTGATAGTGGGAGTTGCCCCAACCCAGGTGCAGCATCTTGCACCTAGGCTTGTTAAATTGCATGAGATTTCCCTGGACCCAATTCTGGAGCTTCTCCAGATCACTCTCCATGGCGTTTCATCCTCCAGGTGTGTCAACAGCACCACTCAGCTTGACGTCGTCTGCAAATTTGCTGAGACTACACTCAATCCCTTTGTTATTGATGAAGACATTAAACAGTGCTGGTCCCAATACAGACCCCAAAAAGACATGAATTATCACTGGTGTCCATCAGAAGATGTTGACCACGACCATTCGGATGTGATCATCCAACCAGTTCCTTATCCCTGAACAGTCTAGCCATCAAATCCATCTTTCTCCAATTTGGAGAGAAAGATGTTGTGAGGGACTGTGTCAAAGGCTTTATAGAATTCCAGATAAATGACATCTGTAGCCCTTCCCTTGTCRGTCTTGACCTTTTTAATCACTCCATCAAAGAAGGCCACTAGTTTGGTCAAGCAGGACTTGCTCTTGGTGAAGCCATGCTGGTTGTATCAAATCACCTCCCTGTTCTCCATCTGCCCTAGCATAACTTCTGGGAGGATCTGTTCCATGATCTTCCCAGGGACAGAGCGGAGGCTGACAGATCTGTAGTTCCCAGGGTTCTCATTTCAACCCTTTTCAAAAATGGGTACAATGTTTCCCTTTTTGCAGTCACCTATGACTTCACCTGACTGGCTTGACTTTTTAAATATCATGGAGAGTGGTTTGGCAACTACGTAAGCCAGTTGCCTCAGTTCTTCTCAGCMTTCTTGTCATTCTGTATTAGTGCAGTTACACCTTCTTTGACCTTCCTTTTCTGGTTAGAAAGAGAAAAGCAGTGAATTATCTGTAATTACTGTAATTGCCATTCTTACTCTTATTCCTTTTGATGCCTTGATCAACGCCTCGTTGTACCTCATGCTAAACATCCGTGGAATTGATAGTACTTGCCTCAAGGAAGTGCAATAATGCAGACTGAAAGCACCTAACAATTGTAATAGGCAATGGGTGTATGCAGGGGAAGACCCAGTAAAGTAACAGTAATGATATCCCCTCTTTTAACTAAGGGTTTTAAAGATGTGTGTGCTTCTGATTATTTACCATAGGAACAGTAGAGAGAACCAGCAATGCAGAAATCTTTGCCAAGGTAATTAGGATCCAGCAGCGAGTGATTCTGCTTGAAGGAAGGCTTATCAGGAAATATAAACATTGTAGAAACTAAGATAGCTACATGAAGAAACAAAAAAGACAAGTAACTATTTCTGATATTTGCTATTAAAGCTGCTGCTAGTACTAGCGGTATCATTTAGTCATATAGGTTGCCACGTATAAAATAATTCTATAAAATAGTAGATTTAATGTTCACCTAAAATTAACCTTCTAACTAAAAGTTTAAAATTAATGACTCATCTTGCCTTACTCTTGTCTTACATTTTTATTTAACATATTAGTTTTAATGTTCATTAAACAGACTTTTTAATACTTTGTGTTAATAGCAAGCCTTTCTTTGCTGATTTGTCTGAGCTATAAGCTTTATTCCAGATTTCTGCTACAATTTATGCATTTCTGAAATTCTACTCTGTACCTTCAACTTTCTTTAGAATGTCTTTATTCTTCTTCGGCTTTAGAATTTGAAAAGATTTGTCAAAGAAATCATAGTGAAATAAAAACTGCTGATGGAAATATTATTTTCGTATAGTCCTTTGCTGTATGTCTGCAAGGTGCCACAAAAGTGGAACCCAGACCCTACTAATTTGCTGAAGAGTTCACATTTTTCAGAACTTTTATTTCAGATTTTCCATAAGAATGGATAAATATAATGAAAAAAACTTATTTTGACTATTTATTTCAATTTTCTCATTTTTTCCATTTATTGTCAAGTAAAATTGATGTATGATTCCTGACATGTATCAGGTGAATAGGGATTGACATACTTTTCTCTCCCACAAACATCTCAGGAACAAGAAATCTCATAAAAGATTTACAAATATCCAGGTTATCAGATCACTTACTACAGCATGTTGTTGGGKTTTTTTTTTTGTGGTTTGTTTTTTCTTCTCTCATCTACTTAGTCTATAATAAATGTCATTCAAATTCTGTAGAGAAATTCTCCCTTGATAGGGAATGATGGGAAATAGCTTTTAACAGTATGAACATACTTTGATTTATATACATTTTCCTATAATATCTCAAACCTCTTCCTCGTGTTAATTGCTGCTATATTTCATGTTGTGGCACTTTAAGTTAAAACAGTATTGGAAAGACTGTCCTGTTTCACTGCAATGGTATAACATGGTTGACACTTGCACACAAGCAAGAACAGAAAGACTGTTTTCCAAGATTTAAAATAGCATCATGAATTGTGGGTTACTATTGAGCATAACTTAAATGACAAAAATCCTTTCAATAACTTATGCACCCACACCACAAGAACTTTGAAAGGTTTGAAAGGAGTGAAGTACAGTGATTCCACCCTTAATGTTTTTGCTTAAGATTTTAAGACTTGCATTGGTTTTCTATACTCGACTCTGTTAGGGCTTTTTGGGGGTTTGGCAGTTCAGTAATATACAGTTTTATTTGCTGTGTCACAAGCTTAATGACTAAGGAGTGAGCTTTGGGCATTTAAAAAGCTTCCTCCAAGTACATTTGTAGTGTTGCTTTATTTTTAGTTAGGGTGTTTATACCTAAAGCCCATTTTAAATTTTATGTGGTGTTTAAATCAATTCCACAAAAGTCACATCTTTTGTCTGCTATTTAAATATCTGCTTGTGCTTTATCATTAAGTTTTTCTATGCATGACTGAATTCTGCCATAGTAAAAATGTCGTGGTGCATTATACAAGGAGGTAAAACAAGTAGGTTATTTCCATCTAGAGGTTATAGCCATGATCATTGTGTAGATTTAGCTGTTCATGTGGCTCTCTGGACTGCTACGTATAATTCTTGTTGGGTACACCTGTATTTCTTTGGTGGGTGTAGCTATGTTTGGGTTCAGATTTGGTGTGTCATGAATCTGGTTGATATCTGCGATTGCCTTTAGTATATAGCAGGGCTGACATGGACACAGAGTAGAGGTTAGAAACCAACATAACATCCTTTGATGAAAAAGAATTATCTAGAAAGTATATTTCTTGAAACTTTGTCAATAATCTCAAGTATGATATTTCTTTCAGTATCAGCTACGGTGTTTTGTTTGTTTCAAACTATTTGCTTGTGCTTTGTTTATCTTTCTTCCACAGCTTTCATTTATTTGGTGAGTCAATTAGGTGAGGCATATTGCCCTCTTTGATTTGAAAAAAATAGTGTTTGTATCTTACTGGTGATGTGGCTCTATGTCAATATTTGGGGTATTTTTACCAAATCAGTTTTGACCTGAGGTCAAATCTGGTACACATTTTTCCAGTGTGTTACATGAAAGATCTGATTCATTATTTTTTTTTTCTGCTTGCATTTGATGGCAATTATATGCAAATCAGTCTGGCCATGGATTAATGAAATGCATTGACCTAATAGTTTACCTGAATACTTTTCCAAACTTCTTCAGTGTGTAAATCTCATGTGAAAAAATACTGATTTTTAATAACATTTTGTCAAGCTTTTAAGACATCTGGAATGTTCCCTTAAAGCAGAAGTCCAAATGTGTTTATTGAGATTTTTCAATCAGATTCCTGATTTTAAGTGTAATTTCTAGCAATTAAATTGGGACTTTCAGGTTAGAAAGGACAATTAGGCAGGAAAACCACTCAAATCTGATGTGAAACTTAGTTTTGGGAAGGCAGAGATATAGAAAGTAGGTAAAAGCATCTAATTAAATTGGATGAAAGCTCACATTAACTCTTCAGCTCAAAATTGCTTGGGAATAACTTGGACAACAACTCGTATTCACTTCTCCCTATTTGAAACACCTCTGTGTTAGGGTCCCTGCTGTCCTGACACCTTGGGAAGATTCTCAGAAATATTTTTAGAATATTCTTGGAAATACTGAATATTGGTAAATATTGATATAAAGAAATATTGGAAATATTCTTGGAAAAACTATCTTGGGAATGTTCTGATGAAGAATATTTTTCTTTAATTTGTGTTTTGCCAGTTGTAAACTTGTACAAACTACCAACAGTTTTAATGGAAACTTCAGTTTTTAAGCACTCAAGAGCTCAGCAATTGCTTTCGGGTTTAGGTCTTTTTCTTTCAAATCTTTCCTAATGCAAATTTCTTCATGTTTGTTTAGTGCTAATAGTAACCTTAATGATAGAAATTTTGTCTCTGAGACTCCAAGCCATACGAATGTGTGTTTTTCGAGTCTTCGGAGCTTTATCTTCCACCTCTTCTATTACCTCCCCATTTACAAGGAATGTTGCCAAAACATGCTGATGTTCTGGTTCTGCACAATGGGTAACCTCTAAAGAGTGCTCTCTCCATCTCCTCACACCTTCTATGCTCTGCTTTCTACCCTTCTTGACTGACACTATGTCTTTCATATCCTTCTGCTAAACATTTTGCACTTAATTCCTCCAAGGCATTCTCCACACTTGTTATTCTCGTTTCCCTGAACTGCAGTTGCCCATGTAGTGATTGAACAACAACTCATCTGTTCCTTGACTCCCTAGGGTTGCTGCACTGACCAGAGTACTAAGTACYTTCTATTTCTTTCAGTTCTCATTTTGTTCCTATGGTGTGGTCAAACAACTCACACATTTTTGATTCACCTGTCGTGGTCATTGACCAGATGCAGACAATCAACTTGTTCAGTGGCCCCCACAGTATGAGTCCCTAAAGCAGCAGGCAAAGTGTGGTGCTCTGCAGCACGGGGAAACATTCTCTGTATTTCTTAAAATCTTGTAATGGTGAGTTTCTCAGCAAACCGAAGTCTAATACTGATTTTTTTTTCTTCTTCTGTAAAGGTACCTTGGCAATGCAATGGTCATTCTGAGTCACTAGTGTATCAGGGTACGTTTGATAAGAGTCCTGCAAGGAAAGGTTCTGCCATTACTATTTCAGCTGCCTATGCTGGGGATAGGCTCAAATAAAAGAATGATATATAACCTTGCATCACATAACCTTGCATCCTCTTACAAACTGCCAACAGATTGAGTTGCAGATCTGGAGGCTGACCTACTTATAGCATTACTTTTTACAGCTATATGACACCATGTAGAGGTCCACAAACCTGAAGCACTTGCCTAAGCACAGAAATCAAATCATATATAACAATGTGGCTATATCGATACTGTTCAAGAGTGTCAAAGTTGGTGGTGTTATCATAATTAACTGTGTTCTGAGAATAAGTCTGGGATTATATTTAATTATACAGTGTACCATCTTACATAAAGTAAACTGATGTTTTGTTAAACTAACTGTAATTAAATTGCTTCATTTAAAGGGTTTCTAATTTAAAGGGTTCATTTTGGAAAGACTCTCCAAAACTGGGCTACTTAGCTGGGATTGCCGGTTTGAATGCTGTACAAAATGCATGAATTTTTTCCAAAATAATTAAAAATAATTGAACCATCTGTAAAAAAAATGAGTTTTTCTATGATTGCTCATGAAGAATATTTTTTAGTAAAACAATTTCATAAAGGAGTCTATCAGGTTTTCATATACTTACAATAATATGCTCATCTACTTCCAAAACCAAAAGATGATATTTATTACTGAACTGTGACCTGTGCTAAAAAAAAACCCGGAAACCAAACAAACACCAAAATCAAAACCCAAACTTTTATTTCCTCAAAATGCTCATTGTATTTGTAACTGGATTATGATTTGAGAAAGCTTTTTGAAAATATCCTCTAAGTTAATTAATATATTTTTCACTTTATGAATCCTATGTGCAAACCTGCTTCAGACAAGAAGTAACTATAGTAACATGTTCATCTGGTTTACCTTTAATCTTGAAGTTGTAACATTTTGGGGCTTGTAACAGGAGCCATCTCATACAGTGTCATGAACTTCAGCTAGTTCTTGAAGTCCTCATATCTGTCAGGAAACAGTGAGGGCTGAATGCTCCTTAAATGGTGAGAAGAGACAAGTAGCATAACYCAACCAGAAGGGGTTCAAGTGGGGCTGGACTGAAATGAGGCCCCCAGAGGAGGTTGGGTAGGGCCAGTAAGGGCTGATAGAGTCCTCATGGGCCTGATAGCATCCCTCTGTAATATTTTAGTTATTAACATATTGACATTATTAAAAGCKCTATGTAACTGTAAGAATGTTCTCACTATGTTGCTTATTGTTATCTACAGCATAATTTTTGAAAGGGCATCACAAATCATTGTAAGCTGAAGTTCACATCAAGAGAGTAACAGATCTGGTCATCCAGAGAGAAAATTATCCAGTATTTTTATGCTTTAGCTATATTTGTATTTCTATGACTGATAATCACTTCATACTCATCTTACTGTAGATTTATTATTCCACTGATTTTAGCTAAGTTGTCCCATTTTGAGACAAAATTAGGAGGAAGACTAGGGGCGTCTCCTCTGCAAACAGTAGGGTTTGCAAACTCCATCTGCCCACCTCAGGAATTTTTCGGAGGAAAGTGAAAAAAAGCTGTTTATTTAACAAGTAGGGTGCACACAGGCACCAAGGAAAAGACAGAAAGAAAGACAGAAAGAAAGAAAGATGAAAGAAAGAGAGAAAGAGAAAGAAAGAGAGAGAGAAAGAGAGAAAGAGAAAGAGAGAAAGAGAAAGAAAGAGAGAAAGAGAGAAAGAGAGAGAAAGAGAAAGAGAAAGAGAAAGAGAAAGAGAAAGA